>JBCAUG010715079.1:0-12968 GCA_038406175.1 Haplosyllis leylae | reverse complement strand
GACATTTTGTCTCCATCTGGAATCAATTTTTAACACAAATTTGTCAAGAAACAACTGTTTTTGTACTTATTTTGTTATTTTATTATTTTCAGCTTAAATTTTCCCTGACTTTTCCCTGACTCAACCAAAATTCCCCGACTTTCTGCTAAAATTTTAAAATTCCCTGACTTTTCCCTGAGGTATTCCACTGTGAGTGGGAACCCTGTTCACACTTCAAAACCCACTTGTTGTAGTAAACTTGTTGGTTTTCATAAGCGAGAAAGCATTCCTAGTGATTTTTCTACTACATAGGACATTCCACACAAGGGGCAAGTGCAGGATCCAGGATTTCCCCAAAGGGAGCCACTCTTATATCACCAATATTCCCCGACAATTGCTTAATATGAAGAAAATTGGAAGGAGAAGGGGTGCCCGTCCTCCAGTTTTATTTATTTGAATCTAGATTTTGCTGTGAAACACGACTACTTACCGAAATTAGTTACCCAAATCCGCCAATGTAGTCCCAATTTCTTGGAACTGCCAATTGGAACGGGTCTTTGTTCGGTATCAAAAAAAATACGAGTTACATTTGCTACCTCTGACGGGTTTGTGTGGGTGTGTTGGGGGGGGGGGGGTCAGCAGGGAATCTGTGGTTGCGGATTGTTTGGACGCAAAATTCATTCCTACTCGGCTCAATTTACTCTCACTATACTGGATAAAACTGTAATAAACTGCTTTGATCTATGTTGACATTAAAATATTCGTGAGGCTTACAGGAATTATTCCAAGAAAATGTTTCAGTACATTGGCGGATTTAGGGGGTGGACATGTACTTCGAAAATTGGAATTAAAATAGAACATATAGTAAAATTAATATTTACATTTATTCATTTATTTACAGTTTATTATACTGTCGACAATACACTTTGCTTGACCAAAACATTTCCAAAAACAGTTTTCAAACACGATTGTGGGATGGACCTATTTGGAAATATGTACCAAATGAAGTACCAAAATGAAGCTTGAAGTATGAAAGCAGAGTATTTTTCTTATGTTAAACGAGATCAATGAAAAAAATTACGATCAATTGTTTGGTAACCTTCCCTGACATGGGGATTATTCACATCACTTTTTATCTACCAATGTTTTCTAATACTAGATTTCAGTTGTGCCAGCAACTAGTTTTTGCCATATCGTCAATACAATGCATCATTCCATTTCTTGGTACCTTGCATACATCACTTTCTTCAAAGAATCCTTGTAAGAATCACCTGGATTAATGTGATAACTGGAACCTCTGGAGCCCAAGCCTGCCGACTGTTGTCGTCTCATAGCCTGAAAAGACCACACGCAGAAAGTGATTACACTGAATAGCAGTATACTTTCTATTCCAAGAAGCGCGGCTATGTAGTGAAGGTTCGTTTAGGTTAAGCAAAAAAAAGCTTTTGGATTGTTCAGAAATTTTGTATGTTGTACAATCATTGAATAGCAACAAATATCAAAGAAAATGTTGACTTTCGGGGAATGTAAACACGTCCACAATGTTCTTCACACCGAGGGAAAGCAAATGCAAAATCGACATTTTTGATGGGTACACGATTAAAATAAATTAGAATTTGCCAAAATCCAGTGGCAGTTTTTATAATACTAACCTCAATAGGATCTGTTCGCCCCTGATTTGATCTTCCCAATCCTTGGCCTGCTGACCATCCCATTTTCTGCATCAATTTGTTTCCAATGTTTTCCCCACCAAGCCCCCGTTTTGTGTGAATCGGTTCTTCAAACCTACGAAATTTAGGTCAATGCTTAAAAAAACGTCCATCCTTCTGAATTAGAACTTACTTATGCGAAAAATACTGATAAAAATACTCACGGTACTGGCGCAGCCATTTGTTTGCGTCGTGGTTGGGGTGGTTCAGGATTACCGAATTTCTCTCTCCGCTCTTTCGCTCGATCTCTGTATTGCATCTGAAACAACACAAGGAATGTTACATATGCGTGTAAACTATATTGGAGACGAATCAACCACCCACTGTCCTATATTTAAAATTCTTACCCCTCCACTTTGTGCGGTCATGCCTGGTGATAGTCCTTTTGATCTGAATAAATTGTCCAAATTCGTCTTATGCAAATCTGACATTTGTTGGTGTCTCTGTAGGCCTTCCTTGTTGGGAAATTGGCGTTTACACAATAAACATGCCATTTTTGTAAAGTCCATCATTTTTGCTTCCAAATCTTGCGGACCTACATAAAACATAACCAGTTACATGGTAAATTACATCTACGTTTCGTAAAATAAACCTCAAGCTTAAACAGTAAATGGTCAAATAACTAACTTTCTTCTGAATCTGCGTCTTCCTCGTCTGAATCACCACTACCGTATGATGCAACTAGAGTACTTCCACCCGCTTTTCCTTCCTGTGTTCTTCCAGGCTACAAACCAATTCAAATAATCTTTGTTCACTTAATCAATTATGTACATTTCGGCATCAACGGGTCTACTTATGGACTCTGTGCAACTTAACCGCACGATACAAGGACGTTAACGGTACTCGTCTACCATCTCTGAAGTCACTGTTTTTGTCAATGGCACCTTTGATCTATGTGTTTTAACATCATGTGTAAACAGCACCATAGGAATGCATTCAACCCATTTTTAAATGTACCATTTTTAATGGTAAGAAAAAGGTGATTCATCAGGTGTGAATAGATCCCAACAGCGTAAATTGGCCCATGGCATCGCATGATGAGGAATCAATGCCACGATGTTTTGCAAGCATACACAACTTACCAATGGTGGAGGAGGCATTAACTTTTGATCTTTCTTTTCGGGTTGAATTCTTTTTTCTAATATTGCATAACCGGCGTCTGCCGCAGCTGATTCCCTTTCCTGTTGAGTAGGTCCTCCCCCAATTGGCTGGAAACTCTTCTTAAAATTCAGAGCTTCTTTCTGTGCGTTTAGAGTTTTAGCCCACTTCTCCATATCCTGAAACGAAGCATTAAAACTAAGTTTACATATTTTATTGGTGGCTCGTTAGAGTCTCCTTATTGGTTGAGTAGATAGGCCCTCAACATCTTGGGAAGATGTTTAGGGCCTTTGGCATTTTTACTTTAAGCTGCATTCATTGGTTGGAATTTATTTACACAGAATGCCGCCACGACGTCATTGCACGTGCCACCAATTGGGTCAAGGACGCAACGTCATTTTTCAAGTAGTTGTCGCATGACAGGAAAATTAACTTTCTGGAAATATCAACATTTACAAAGTATAAAAGTTGTTACCTTGGCTATTTTCTTAGCCACCTTCACTTTTTCCTTCTTCTCTTTTTCTTTGCCTTTTTTCTCTTCTGCTTTTATTTCACTCATTCCTTCGACACTGTTAGAGGGAGCTGGCAAGTACGTGGACTGATCTGCATCCCAATACATGAACTGTCCAGTCGTGGCATTGTAATAATACTGCAAACACGTACACCAAAACTAAACTATGTTTTCAATACAATTTGAAATAACTATAGCTTGTAATTAGAGCACCCCCTACACTTTTCATTTTTTACCTGTGAATTTGCATCATAATACAACCCTGTTGAAGCATCATAATAATACCCCGACGTCTCATCATACTGATACGTGGATACATCGGGAACCGCTGCAATTTGTCACGAATGAACAGGTGAAATACAAGACAGGTGGTTTGTTAACACATATTAAAGGAATAAATATGTGAAACAATGGCACCAAAATGTTTCCTTTCACCTCAAATTGAAATCAAAGTATTAACTTCTACTACTTTCAGTGCCTTCCATGCAAATGCCTTTTCAAACTATGTACAACGCAACACGGGCAGCAGTCAACAAACTCACGGTATTTTGCATATTCTCCTGCAGCCGATGGGTGTCCTGTTGGCGTACTATCGGTTCCCGATTCGGGTGTGACTGATGTCCACTCGTGGGCTTGATGTGCAAGCCTTTGTTCTGGGGACATATCAGCCAATTTCTGTTGGTGCTGTATTTGTGCTACAATCTGCTTTTGCATTTCTTCTTGCTGAAATATTGGTAGGACAATATTTTTGCTGTGGTATTGCATTTCTTCTTGCTGAAATATTGGTAGGACAATATTTTTGCTGTGGTAAAAGCTTCAAAAACTGGTGTATGTTTCATTATGTTACAATACTGATACACGGGAACACTCTTTACACCAACCTGTTTTTGTATCTGTTTTACTTGTTGTGTCTGTGCTATGGCTGCTTGTGCTACCGCCGCTGCAGCATTTGTAACGTCACCTGAAACAACGATCACATGCAAGGCGTGAATTGACGGTGATTCACTGTTTTCTTTTTGTTGAGTCAATACGTTTACATATTTCCAATTAATATAACAAGCAGAGATTACTTACTTTGAGTATTCTTGTCGGTTTGATATTGTTGATAATACTGAGAGTAATCGTAGTACTGTCCTGTCTGTGGATCATAGTACTGACCAGTGGCAGCATCATACTGCGCACCAGCAGGATAGAATTGTGAGTAATCGTACCCCGATGAAAACTGATTCAGTGTAGCCATTCTACAAGTAAAACCCATTTTGAAGATTTCAAATAGGATAATAATTAATTACGAATAACGAACTAAAATTTCAAAGCTACTGATCACTCATTTATCCAGTACCCTTTCAAAATGTAGTTGGACTTTCGAAAAATGAACGTACGTGGTTGTGAATGTGTTTTTTGCAAATGCTGGAATGATTGCTTTGCCATCAACTTCAAACGGATCTTGCGCCTGTAATACTGTCAACAGCAGAGTGCTTTCCTGGAGGATAATTTTAATGAGAAGTTTTACTATTGAAACAATATTTAAATCCAACAACATCCCTCTCTCAACTTAACAAGAAACATTCACCAAGTCATCACAAACATTGTACGAAGCACAATTAATTCGTAATGGACTCAGGAAATCCTTGAACATTTGCCTTTTAACGATGCTTTATTTACATCTCAAATGAAAATTCATTTCATCAAAGCGCATTACTTTAAAGTCTACACATGTGAACATGAAATTAGCAAACTTCACCGAACCTGAATAGAGTTCAATTCCACAAAGCAGAAACCTTTTGACGTTCCCGTCGCTTCGTCTCGAATTACTTTACAATTTTTAAGTGCAATCTGTGATAATCTCGCAACTGCAGCTGTTATCGTTTCTTCTGTGGTCAAAGCATCCAACCCTCGGAATATTAACGCTGTTAAAAGAAACATTTTGGAGTGTAAAGAACGCAAAAAAACAAAGAATGCATCTTTTACAATGAATACTATGCGGCGATAGTTCTACAATGCACTTTCTAAGATAACATGACATACTGTTGCATGGATTGTTTCCTACTTGATCAAATCCATCACCATCTTTGGCACGTTCTGATTCTAAAAGAATAAATGTCATACGTTCGAACAAACATTAAGAAACATTTGTCATTCCAATGGACTGACCTAGCATTGCAAAATACACCAAATTCAAATTGAAATAAGAATACACACCATCCTTTGAAATATTGCATTTGAAACAAAAGTCTCGTCTCTTGAAATTGTGAACACCACACTGAAAAAATAAACATCTTCCGTCATCATTGCAATCAATACACAAACGCTTTATTTTGTCGAATTTTCCAAATTGGGAAGAATTATAGATTGAGGTGTCACACTTACTTTGGAGCATATCCAGTCCTGCCTGAACGCATCCTGATGTGTTCGCGATTCTCGAGGTTCGTTAATTCTTGGTGTACTGTAGTACATACCAATCTTGTGCTGGTTAAGCAGCGTCAGTTGACCCTATTCAAACAACCAATACAGCAGTTAGTAAAATACATTAAATGGCTGCGTACAAGTCACGTCCATGATAACCCTTTGGTGGCCAAACCAAACCAATAGCCTATAGCTAGCCCTATCAATCCTTTTCTTTCTTTGTCACAAAGCACAAGATGTGCAGCATAAACCAAATTCATTCGAGCTATGTGCGTGTGTTTGCAAAAGTAAACCACTCCGTCTTCAAACTCGGTAAACTGCCAGGAAGCAAGTGATGTCGGTCCGTCCATTCATCCAGAACAATCCTGTGACCTGAAACCCAGCTTCTCAGTTCTAATTGCAAGATGCAATTATCAGCGCCTCCCCTCCCCCAAAGCAAAGTATTGTATCTTTCACACTTTGAGTAAACACACATCAGGCACGAAATTATTCTTTCACGGACACTGAACCCCTGCTCATTTGCCATGTTGCACCACTAGTGTACAGCGAACTTCCAACAATGCAGTTTCTGAATGTAATATCCTCTAAATGAGCTCCGCATAAAGTCAATAGCACAAGAAAATATCGCCTGTTCCAATCAGGTTCTTGCATCATGGGAAGTCTACCGTATTCAGGCGGTTCATAAATTTATCCGTTTTAGCTTTACTTATGCACAATTACTCACACACAAACACTATGAAATCATCCAATACCAGTCATAGCCCCTTGTACTTCTTTCCGTGTAAAAATTTACTATTTGTTTTGTTCAAAATTAGCAAAGTGGTCGCATCAACATCAATCCGTTTCAGAAGTTCCCAGATTTCCCTCGAAATGTAAACATTCCTCAGCGTATCTTGTGTTTTGACACACACAACTCCTCCCCTCCCAATCCAAAAAAGCCCATCGCACATGGTACTATACCCTTAAACCACTTGTTGCACTGCCACCTGGCTTCGCCACTTGTGGCAGGTATGTAGTAGCCCTTTGCCCAACCTTGCTTGCAGTCAGTGACGTTAGAGAAGGTAGAACTTAGGAGTGATTTAAACCTGATTCATGTCCATCCAGCGCTTGGCGTCGTCAATGCTCTGAAACTCCACAAAAGCAAAGCCCCTGGACACACCTGTTCAAGAGGGGTCAAACGGTGCTGTGTTAGTTAAGAGAACAAGTATCTACTATGACATCATAAATGACATCAGCATTCAATCAAACGTCTGAGTTTGATGACCAAGCTGACATACGTATGCATATGCCAATGCTCCTTAATGTGGTAAAACACTATCGTTTTCCACAAAAAGGAGGAACATGATACATATACAGTGATTTGTGTAAACTGACTCTGGTTCTGAATTGTCTCTAAGAGGTAACATTCATAGGTAGTCTTCCTCACCAACATTCGTTTAACATTATTTTTATGCAATTGTTTGAATGAAACCTACCTTCCTGCAACACGATACTCCACCACTTTACCAGGTAACTCTTTATTTATTACACAATCACGTGGATAAATATTTCCATACAACTCTTTATTTATTACACAATCACGTGGATAAATATTTTCAGAAGAATATGCAAATCAATGGAGGACATGTGACTAATGCTAGGGAATAAGTAACGAATGTCGTTTAACCTACAGTGTTCGGTCTTAAATATTTACCCACAAAGTAATTAAACACATATTTGGAGTGGTGATGTACACTATTAGCATCATGATCTACCTTATGTTTTTTTATTACATCATTTGCAAAACCCTAGTTTTTCTTTTAATTGCAAGACTACCCACGATCATTATCAAAAGACAATTCAGTTGTACCAAAGGACCGAATACACTACATTGGGAGGTTATTCCGCGCTCCATGCTTCATCTCTCACCTGTTTCTTTCTTCCGCATTAGCCGGACTTCTTTGATTGGAGCCCCAAACATCATTAGTTCTGCTCGTATCTGTTAAAAAGAAAAAATAAAATCAAGAAAAATTATGAAGCCAGCGCAAGTACCGTCTGTCAGTCTGTAATAATTTTTTTTTAAAAAGTCATATTTCTTTGTATGCGCCCGCCATACATTTCAGATTACTAACATCTTTTTCATCCACACTTGTTGGAAGCCCTCGAAGTAGCACAGTATTTGTTGGTTGATCAGTCATCCATTTTTCTCCTCCCTTTTCTTCTCCCTTCGGCATATTGTCGTGTGAAATACTAGAACTACTCTCAGTTTTTTCCTGGAACCATCAATTAAATACTTAGATGAACATTATAAATCACTTAAGTTACTGGTACTGTGAAAATGGCCACCCAAACAATTTTAATAACACAATCACTTTGCAACACCATATTTTGGTACGATTCGATTTGCTTCCTCCGACATACTGATGACAACATTTTTTACCTGCTCTCTGTGTTTGGATGAGTAGTCGTCTTTATATTTTGAAGAGGAAGACGATGAAGAAGACGATAGGAAATCGTCTGGTACATAGTTTGTTGAAGGTAAATCGTCGTCTTTGTCATTGCTGTAATTTTTTGAACTGCTGTTGTACACAAAATCATACGATTGATACGGCTGCAAATGGAAAACATCGTGAAAACGTAAAGTTTAACCACAACATAATCATTTGTAGAAATCGTCTTGAATTAGAAAGGAACCAAGCGAAATTGGGTCTTGTTAAAGAATATGTCTCATTATTAGCGAGTTTAATTGCAAATAAATTTCACGCGGTCAGTAATCAAACTTACTGTGTCTCCGTAACCTCCTTCATAGTACTCCCCAGCTTTCAGTTCAGATTCTGAAGGACTTGGGGTCCGATCTTTTCGACTGGAATCTCTACTTCTGTCTCTGTGGTCGTGTCTGTCACGCCTACGATCATCATCACGTCGTCTTCTGTCTCTGTCACGGTCTCTATCGCGATTTCGGTCTCTGTCCCTGTCTCGGTCTCTCCTTCTATCCCTGCTTACAAGCATTAAAATAACATTATAACAAATTGGCCACATTAATTTTTATTAACTATGAAATTACCAATCATGGCAATGCAGTTACTTCCAGCAATCACACTACTCCATCAAACACAATTCCCAGGCATCCTTGTCACACTTTCCCTACCGGTCTCTTTGCCGTTCTCTATCTCGATCTCTGTGTGAAGGTGAATCATGAGCTTGCTCTCGTTGTTCTGCTAGGAACTGATTTATCTGATGTTGCATCATCATTGTGAACCTAAAATTTAATAAGCTTGCAAACAGACTAGGAAAGAGGAAAAGTAGTTTCTAGATGAAATTTGGGCACTTGTCAATCAGACATAAAAACAGGATTTACATTTTGAGCGATTTCTGAGGACTCGAAATCTACTTCTGCAAAACATCAACATATCATAAATTTGCTCACTTCATTAGGGGAAAAAGTCTTCAATATACATACGATTTAGCTGTGTTCTCTTTTTCCTTGTAAAATAAATTGCAAATGGCCTCCTTCTTTCCCTGAACTTGAATGACGTCACTGATTCTGCGCTGTTTGGCGGAGACACACTCAACAATCAGTGGTGTGTCTTCAGGAAACAGAAAACACTGTCATTAAACAAAAAAAAAAGGGAATTTAATTTAGTACTTTATTTATTATTGATACTGTTGTAATGATCCTGTAATTCAAATTCTACACGAACTAATTTTTAAAATAAGTTTACTTAAAGCCGACAGAGAACCAAACTCATGAAACTGATTGCAAGTTTAAACACAGAATGCTGAACCGTTCGACTGGGATTCGCAGTCTCTCTCTACGCCAGTAATTTGATATGCATTTGATGGATCCTTACTGTCTTATCCCCGGATCTAGAAGTGAAATGTAATGCGTTGAATTTAAATATAAATACGTATAACTATTCTCCATTTCCTTGAAGCATTAGTTAATCGCGATGGAGCCCTGGCGGATAATATCATAACTAACCCTGCGATAAGGTTATTGGGACTTTTTTCACATGCGGAAATCCCGCAATATTTATGTGAAAATTAATCATTTAATAGCATGTTTGACTTCCGCAGAATCAAAGCAGTAAGTAGTCGTTTAAATCATGTACCTGGGGATCATATTGATTCAATTGTTGTGGCTACCTTGGTGATAAATAAACAGTCTGTGACCCACTTCCGAAAGGTGTTGAAATTTTTTTGATATATTTAGAAGTTGTCATACTCTTGCAGCATATATTTTGTAACTACTTTTCAAGTAGTCTAAAAACAGAAATAACAATTTGGGGGAACCATGTACAGAAGATACAAGCAATCACTCACCGTGTCAAAGGTAAGAAAAAAAAAACATTACGAATTCTCTTGTGTTTAAGTGCTGCATTTTCACATTTAGCCTTGTGTTGAATTTTAGTTATCCTGTTATATGTTTTAGGTAGAAGAGACTGGCGACTTGGTGAGAAGAGAGCAATCTGAAAACTATCCGCAAGAAGAAATTGCCAGAAGGATCGCAAGTGGAGATTACTCGGTTGCCCATCACATCAGCAAGAATGTCTTGAGTGTCTTCATATCATCTACTTTCACTGACACAAAGGCTGAAAGAAATTATTTATTGAGACATGTCTGGCCAGACATCACAAAGGTTGCACTTCAATGTGGAATTGAATTTAGGTAATATTTAATTGTTTGCATGAATTATAAAAAGCCACCCCAAAAAATGTTCATTAAACTGAAATCTTTAAAAATGTACGCAAAGTGACAACAAGCTTTAGAGTTTGGTGTGGCCATTCAAGTAGAAAATGATAATCCATTTTGAATTAAAGTATTTCGTAGTTTGTGGAAGATTTTACTGTATTGGCTTATTGATAGGGTGCATTATGATATTTCCAATGTCGGTAAAACTTAAATTGTAATTCATCTTATGTGTTTTGAATTTTGCAGTGTTGTGGATCTGAGATGGGGAATTCGGGACCATGCCGTAAATGATCACAGCACAACAGAAATATGCTTGGCTGAGATTGAAAGATGTGCTGAACGATCAATTGATGCACCATGCTTCCTCTACCTTGCATTTGACAAATATGGATGTCCAAGTTTACCGAGACAAATACCCGTCGGTAAAGAGACTATTTAGTTTCTTGGAAAGTTGCCCAACTAAAACTATTACATCCTAATATTGTCCAAATCCTAATATTAGGTAGATCTACTTAGTTACGTGAAAGATCTATTTTATTATCCTCTCTGAGAGATAGCTAAAAAATAAAAGTTTCTCATTCGTACAGATGAATTTGAAGATATATTTACAAACTTGAAGGATGAAAGGTGCAAAAATGCTCTTTCAAACTGGTACAGAAAGGATGAAAATGCGCTCTTGCCCGGGTTTGTTCTGCAACCGATATCAACTGTATTCCCCGAATATGCTGAAGAAACTGGTTAGTTTGCTTATGTCCGTTGGCAAATAGAAATACATAGAAATACGTTAACACATTACATAATTTTACGCTTCTGTTGCAAGTTAGACGGTGTCACTAGTAATTAAATGATCATTCAGTATCATCGTATCATTGAGGATTTGTTGCATCTATCTTGCAGATTTGCAGAAAAGGAAAGAGCTGAGACAGAAATGGTTCAGTTTGGTAGAGAATATTCAAAAACCAATGCTTGAAGCAGTTGAGAACTGTGCATTCGCTGAAGATGAAAAACTGAAATACGTCGCTTCAACAACACATCTGGAAGTACAAAAGGGTATACTTGCCTCCAAAAATGCTAAGTCTCGGAGTATTTGTTACAAAAGGGTATTTGCAACACTTCCAACTTTGTCGAGAGATGCAGAGGAAAAAAGAATTTTGGGGAGATACTTTGACGTGGATGTAGAGGGCAATGTTGGAGCAAATAAAAGGTTAATTAACGAACTCAGAAAAGATGTACTTGATACAGGCTCAACTATGACCAGTTTCACTGCCAGTTGGCATCCACAAGGTGTGGAGGAGGCAACCCATAGTGAATACTTGGAACAATTTGGTAAATGTGTGAGAGAAGATTTCATGAAGTATATCAAAGAAGCTACACTACAAAGGCGTGTAACCAAAAACTGTGTTCAAGAAGCAGCTACTCATCTTACATTCTGTGCGACCAGGTCCAATAGTTTTCATGGTAGAGAAGAATTGGTTCGCAAGACCATCCTATATGTGCAGAGAAAAAAAGGTGGTGGTAATCCTTTTATCGTTTATGGGGATAGTGGAGCTGGGAAAACAAGTCTGCTTGCCAAATTAGCAATGGTTTCAGCAACAGCCTTGTCGAAGAGCAATGCTAAACCGGTTCTGATCACCAGGTTCTGTGGAACATCACCAATGTCTTCATCAGCACCTGACCTGGTACAAAGTATGTTGGAACAAATGTCAGAAGTTTATCATATTGGCAATCTTCCACCCAGATTATCAGGATTCAAGACCTTGTACACCACATGGCATAACGCAATGAAACAAGCAACTTGCAGTCAACCGCTATTATTTGTTATTGATTCCATAGATCAACTAAATGACGATAGTAATGGCAGGATCGACTTAGCCTGGCTACCAGATCGATTACCCGGTCATGTGTACATGGTGGTATCTACATTGCCTCATGTTGGAGGATGTTTCTCTGCATTGAAAAGGAAAAAGGCCATCCCAGAAACCAACTTTCTACAAGTGGAAGCGTTGTCAATGCAAGATGCATCCAGTATTATTACAGGGTGGTTACACGAAATTGACAGAACTCTGAACTCCCATCAATTCGCGAAACTTATAAAGATGGCCACAGAAAATACTGAGGAAAAACCTTCTGCATTAAGACTGAAGTTGCTATTTGCCAAGCCCTGCAAATGGGCGTCTTTTCAGGACCCACCAGACTTGCCCATAACTGTTAAAGGATTAATTGGTTCTTTGTTTCAAGAACTGGAATCAGATCATGGTAAGACACTTGTGTCTCACTTCTGTGGTATAATTGGAATGTCACGGCATGGTCTCAGTGAGTTTGACATGAAAGATATCTTGTCTGGGGACGAGAAGGTTCTCGATCATGTGTTTCAGTACCATAAACCAAGCATGAGACGTATCCCAGACATCGTATTTGCAAGACTTTTGAATTCTCTTCAGGATTACATTGTTCTGAGAAGTGCCTACCAAAAGACCGTGCTGTATTCACCCTGAAGGAACATCGCAAATTTCGGACTTTTGCGACATTATCAGAAATTTCGGACCAATGTTAATCAATGGCCGGATGTTGATAGAGCCTCATTTTAGTAGAAA
>JBCAUG010715068.1:0-12968 GCA_038406175.1 Haplosyllis leylae | reverse complement strand
TGCTTCAGTGATTTATCACATTCTATAGAATTCCATAGAATTCTACAGAATGCATCTTCATAAGGAAAAACTCGACTGGCTACTTTGTCAATGGAAGCAGAAGACTTGTTTTGCATTCGTAGATTTAAAAGTTTCTCTTAATATTGTTTTACACGCAATAGGATTGTGTAGACACTGTCATAAATAAAAACTATTTCTAATACATGTTACTGCTGGGTTTGGACAAAAGAAACAATTTTCACTTGACACCATGGCATACAAGGAGTTCTAGTGGTTATTTGTTGTATTGTTACTTTATTTAAAACGTTGAAATTTGTTTCCTGCATATATGACATGTATATAAAATCTATGATAACCAATAAACATTTTTCATAAACTTGGTTCGTTTTCATTTTCACACCACAAATGTATCCATTCATTAATTTTATCTTGAATCCGAAGTGCATGAAATATAATCGACATGCGCAGTTATAGAGCAGAATTTGTTTTAGAAAAACTATTTTTCAACAAAGGCGACTCCAGACAAAGCAGAGTCGCTATCTCTATATTTGATACTCAAGTAAACTGAAAATCAGTAACACTTGGGAAACAAAAATCTAACTCCTTCATTTATATTCGTAACATTTCCTTGACTTTATGACCTTCGGCATGAACTTAGACCAATATTTACTATATATACCAATTGCTAAATGTTATGACTTTGTAACTTAATTGAGAGCAGCTACTTTCCCATTTCATCTACCTGTAACTTAAACAAGAAGTATATTTTCCTGAAATTGTACAACTGCTGTGATCAATTGATATATGTCGGAAGTAAAACCAAAATCTCTGAGGAAATCTAGCAGCAAATCATGGTAATAAAAAAATCAAAATATTGCTCTCTAACCTAAAGAATATTTTCGGCCCACACTCCCTTAAATGTACTTTTTCTTTAATTGTCTTCTGAGTATAATTTATTGCGTAGAGAAGATGGCCCACTGTGTGAATAAATGATTGGCTATAAATAAAGGTCACTCATTCTCCAAACGTTCCCATTTGAATATTTCCTATTTTGTATTCAAAATCTGACTAATTAGACTAGACCTTTCCTTTCAAAAGCAGAAATTCCTGTGTTCAAACTCACAACCTATCACCTGATCATCAATCAGGTGTCATAACCATTGCACCAAAGAGCCAAATGTGAATGGCAGACGCATGAGTTTCTTTCAAAATAAATTTTAAACCAATTGGACCAATTCATCTAAACAATTTAATAGTTACCTCACTGAACCACTGATGCTAACTATCAAATTGCCCTGACTATCAAGTTAGACATTACAGGTCCGGTGTGGTGATTTTAACTGACCCCTCTTTTTAGGGCCCCCCTGGACTATTTTGACTGTTGTGAGTGGGACCCATTTCTCATAAATATTGATTTTCTTCTAATTAAATTATTTAAAAGCCATAATGATTGATATTTTAGTATATTCAATCAAAAAGCAACTTATTTAAAAAATACAATAAATTTAATATGATGAATTTCTATGCTTTTATAAATAAAAGTAAAAAATTACCATGTAATTAACATATAAAATGTGTTAAAAGTAAAATAACATAATAATTATTGTAAATATTTGGAAGAATTGTCATCCCTGATTAATTATGTCTCACTTGGATGAAAAATTTTCAATAGTTTTCTCAAATTTAATTGAAAATATTTCTATCAGGGGAGAAGGGAGAAGGGGGAATGGTGCCTTAAGCTGAGGGCTCAAGTGTTAAGGGGAGCAGCCAGCAGAGTTGGACCTTTGGAGGGGGCCCGTTATTTTCAGGAGGGTGCCAAGTTAAAACAGGGGGGTCAGTAAATGATACTACACTGGCATGGTTAAATCGAAGTCATTCATCGGCAAGGTTTTCCTTCAAATTAAGTGGAAATTCGAACTATATTATACACTGTAATTCAAATTATGTACAAAACTTCAAATTAGAAATAAATTTGATTTGAAATTTTGATTTAGGATTTAATTCGAATTATTGGTTTGAATTGTAGCTTCCTTTGAGTTAACACTTGAATTAGACTCACAGGTGCTGTGAATAAAGAACATTACATTACATTACATTACTACATTAGTGTCATTTCATGTATTATGACAGTTTTTTTTGATCTTTTGACACTCAAGACATGAAACCAATGCAATCTATGTGTAAACTATTGTATGCTGTTTTTGATCTTTCAACACTCACGACATGAAACCAATGCAATCTATGTGTAAACTATTAATGCATGTCATGAGTGTCGAAACATACCAATCCCCTATGTACATTTTGGCTTGTAACTTCCTTAATAATTGTTCAATTTTGATGCAGCTTACGCCATTGGAAAGCTCTTGATCTCCTCTTTCAGAATATTATATGCATCTGTCGACACTTATGACATGAAACCAATGCAATCTATGTGTAAACTATTAATGCATGTTGTGAGTGTCAAAACATACCAATCCCCTATGTACATTTTGACTTGTAACTTTCTTAATAATTGTCCAATTTTAATGCAGCTTACACCATTGGAAAGCTCTTGATCTCCTCTTTCAGAATATTATATGCATCTGTCAATACTCATGACATGACAAACAAACAAAGTCATTCAAATTAATTCAAATGATATGTCGTGAGTGTAGAAACATACAACATAAAATATTAAATATTGGATTGGTTTCATGTCGTGAGTGTCAAAAGGCATCATTTTCCTTTGATTTACAATGTACATTCTAATTCAAAGTCTTTGAATTACAATATTCTTCGAATTAAACTTCAAATTACACCAAACTTTGATTTAAGCCTTCGAATTACAACTACTTCGAATTAAATTACATGTAAATGGCTTTGATTTAGTGGAACTTTGAATTAACTGTGTTCAAATTAACCATGCATTTTAAACATGAAATGATAGGAATCTGGCAAAGTCTTGGTCCAAACTTTGAATTAAGTGGAACTTAGAATTAACCGTGTTTGAATTAGCTGTGCCCAACCTGTACCATAAATTATATTGCAGTAAGTCTTTTGACTGATTCCAGTAGAATTTACCTGGCTCATTTTGTTGTCTTATTAGCTTGGTCCTAATTACTAATAAGTGTTTCTCTCTCTGTATTTGGTTGCAATAATAATAAGTAACTCCATATACTTTGGGTTGGCACTCTGGTAACAGGACTCCACTACTTAAGCTAGGTAATGTGTAAGTTGTATGTGTTTTGGTAGGGAACCCTTATGCTGGGTTGCACTATGGTTATATACCCCCTGGTGAGGCTTTGCTATTTGGTGTTACATAATAATGGGCTTGGCAGCTTTAAACTGTCAGCATTAGTGGCACTTAAAGGAATCAAATACAAAATAGGAACAACATGGCTGCTTTCGAACAATTCATCTGGATAAGATCTAATTAAAGTATTTGACCATTTATTTAAATATGGAATGTCAAACATAACATTAAAAATATTTTCTATACTTTTGTACTGAATATAAAGTAATAACTTGTAACAGCTAGTCATTGTCCTTCACAATGCAATTAGTCTGTGTATCTTTCTTTGGGGCTGTCTCGAGGACGGAAACATTTCAGTACCAGAAGTTCTTTTGCAAAAAGATGCTTTTGTGTCACGAGTGTCTTTACATGTTTCCCAATAATGAATCTTCAAAGAGATTCCACCTACTGAAGAAAATTTACTGATAATTGGATTGGATATCAGCTACTGTGTTCGCGTGAGCAGACAATTATGGTCAGCGAAATGTTTATCCCAAATAAACGTGCAAAATCCTAAAAATGACAAATCTGAACAGGATTTCCGTTTCTGTTAAAAGAAGATGCAGTTATCTCTATTATTAACTGAAACTGCGGTATGCTGAGGTCTAAAAGTCAATCTGTCTTACCTCCGCGCTTGAGCTTTCATGGAAGTGCACTGGCACAACAACCAGAACAGACACAGGGAAACCGTTTAAATTAAGGTAGTTCTTTACAACATGCACTTTGCAACTTTAGCAGCTCTTATTTGGAGAACATAATGATTTAAGATATCTGCTAAAGTTTCAGCAACATTCACCAGCCAATTCATTAATAATCACACCATAAGGATGCCCAAAATTTCCATTGAAATCAATGGTTATCTCCAGATTTCTTTTGAAATTGGCATCGTGAAACTTTTTGAAATTGTGTACACTGCCTTATATGTTGAAATGTAAGTGCCATAGATAAAATTATTTCAATAAATCAACACTTTTTAAATTTTAATTTGCATTTTCATCACAAAAAGTTTCATTAAGTCTCCCTAAAATCTTCATGGTCTGCTAACCATCAAAATATACTGCAATTGACCACAGTTAACTTTATAGTCATTGTCCAATGAAGCAAGACTGTCTTTTGTCAATGAACACATGGCTATGACGTCAATGTTGTAAAGAACTACCTCAAGGCAGCACAAGGATCAACATGTTAAACTTCTATTAAATTGAAATACATGGGCTTTATTCCATCAGAGGATTGGTAATAATGGCCAATTGATCATTTAAATATTGCATGAAATCTGGAGAGGCTGTTAAAATAGGTTACTTTAGTTATTTTTCTTGATTCTGTTAATTTTGTCTAAAAGCCCTTTGCTTGCACTTCAAAGTTGTTTATCTGGCCTCAAATGTCACCAAATAATGAACACAGATCATATTTAATGTTGTGGGACCCTTATAGTACAGTCATAGACATGTTGGAGATGTTTCCTTGGTTAGGTTATATAGGTCCAGTTTTAAATCTCTTAATTTAGTCAAAATTTCATTCCTGTCACATTATTTAATTTTCTCCTCAGTGTACAACTGTAGGGGTACAGAGGTTGTGGAGAGTAGGGGTATTGAGGGTGTGGAGGGTAAGGTGCAGAGGGTGCAGAGGCTTTGAATGTGGAGCATGCTGAGGGTTTGGGCACGGAGGGTCCAGATGGTAGGGGTGCAGAGGGTGTGGGGGTTGGGGTGTGGAAGCAGCAGGGGTGGGGGTGCATGGATGAGGGTGTAGAAGATTGGGGTGCAGATGGATAGGATGTGGAGGGTTGGGGTGTGGAGGGTGTAGAGGGTACATAGGGTTGGGATGCAGAGGGTTGTGATGCAGAGGGTTGAGGTGCAGAGGTTGGGGTGTTGAGGTTGCAGAGGGTTAGAGTGCAGAGGGTTGGGTACAGAGGTGCAGAGGGTTGGGTGCAGAGGGTGCAGAGGTTAGGATGTGGAGGGTGTGGAGGGTACAGAGGGTTGGGATGCAGACCTCTAGGGTTAAGGTGCAGATGTTGGGGTGTTGAGGTTGCAGAGGGTTGGACTGCAGAGGTTAGGGGTGCAGAGGGTTGGGGTGCAGAGGGTATAGAGGGTTGGGATGCAGAGGGTGCAGAGGGTTGTGGTGCAGAGGTTAGGAGTGGAGGATGTGGGGTATGTGGGGTTGGGTTGTGAGGGCATGGAGGGTGCAGTGGGTTGGGTTTCTGAGGGTTGGGGTGCAGATGGTACAGATAGTTGGGGTACAGAGGGATGAGGTGCAGATGGTGTGGATGGGTAGGGTGCAGATGGGTGGGGTGGAGGGTTGGGATGCAGAGGGTTGGATTGTGAAGGTCTGGAGGGTGCAGAGGGTAGGGGTGTGGAAGGTGCAGAGGGTGCAAAGGGTTGGAGTGTGGAGGGGTGAGGTGCAGAGGATTGGGGTGTGAAGGGTGCAGAGGGTTGAGGTGTAGAGGGTTAGGGTGCTGAGGGTGCATAGGGGTAGGATGCAGAGGGGTGTGGTGTGAAGGGTGCAGAGGGGTGTTGTGCAGAGAGTGGGAGGGCAGAATTATGGGAGGGTGAGAAGTGCAAGAGGGTGAGAGGGCAGGAGTGTGAGAGGGTGGCAGGGTTAAATGAGAAAAAATAAATAATGATCTAATAGGTCTGCATGCATACAGTCTAGCTTTAGATGAGGAGATGCCAGAAAATTCTCACATTAAAGTACTAAAATAGTAGGCTTTACTAAGTTGCAAACAGATTGGAGGTTTCTGATATATTTGCTGCTGAATAGTTCTGTCATCCTCATCCATGAGCTACTGCATACGAGCTGGCATGTGAAATCCTTTACTTTCTTATCACTTTTATACTGTAAGAATCATAGTTTTGAAGCAGCCTGTATGTAACTTGTACTTTGCCTCACAGTTTGGCAAACTTAAAAGGGAGTTGCGGATCCAAGCGTGTTATAAGCTCTGGCTCTTGTAATTGTGTGTGACTCGTAATTTGGTTTGTGGTCATTTACGAGCCACACTGAACAGCTGATTCCTCTATTAAATTGCAAATTACCTCGCGCCAGGTTGAGTCAAAACTTCACTTTGGCCTAAATGGGTAATTATTTCCAACCTTTTGTGTTAAATGTACCACAACGTTTCCCCATCTGGAGTCCTCAAAAGTAAAAACCTCACAGCGATTCCCGAACAACGTTTGAGTTTTTTAAACTTTGTGTTCTGACTTTATGGGTTTCGTTGAGTTGTTGCAACTGTATTCAGGATTCAATCGAACAATTTTTAATGCAGCAGCCCAATATCATGCATTTTGAAAGGATACTTTTAAACTGAATCAAAGTTCATGCAACATTGATTGGATCAGAACATCTTTCACCGTAAATTTCCGATATTCCGCCAGTACCATTCGTAATTTTGAATAACCACTTGAATTATTGAATGAATGTCAACGATCTTTAACGAACCCTCCTGGGCAGAACTATTCTTCAGTCCAGACAAAAGAAACCAGCCTCATCAATGTGACCAATACCCTCATCCAATCACAGCACAGCTTTCTGTGCAAAATATGTAGATCTATTTGTAATTTGATTAAATTCAGGTCCATGCAAGTGCCAAAGGGTTACACATGACCATTGTTATCAAAAGCACGTAGAAAAAACATCTCAAATGTATGTTACTTTTAAGAGATAGACCAAACAGCACCAGCAATTAACTCAAGATGACTTTGTGCCTATAAAGTTGTTCCAGAAAAGTGAAATAGGCAAAATGTTTGTGATGGACAGATCAAACTGTAAGCATAATGGCGAGGTGAACAACAACCATCTGTATGGTTTATTTGGAAAACACAGCAGCAAGGACGCCAACAGTGTTCAAAGCGATACACAGGAGAGAATCCAATGTGGTTTATGAATGTATGACACTGTTGGGCAATTGTTTTTTGTCCACCGAGAATGGAATGCATTGGACTGGTATGATACAATCTGCAGCAACCAATACTACAGTGATGAGTTACTGTTATTTGCCTTGTGCAGAATCTTCCACAAGCATACCCTGGTAATTTGTAGAGACCGGAACTGGGCACCACTTGAACCAGACAAACCGATGTCATTTAAGGAATTGATAGATATATGTGATGTCCACCTAGTATACATCAGACCAGGTATATTTGCTGAACTAAAACTTAAGAAGAAGTATGGTAGTATACTGGTCAAACCACAAAGCCCTCTGGAATTTCCAAGCTGGAGCAAGTCTATTGATACAGCTGATGACCCCCTCACCATGACTCATCATTTCTCCTATGAGCTTTCCTGAATGTCAAGGAGAATGATAGTGTACACTTTAATGCTATGGACAGTGAATCAGATGAGGCACATCCAACCAACGACAGTGCTGAAACGATACTGGCAGTAGACATGACAATGGAAGTACATACCAGTTCTGCAAATACCACTAAAGTTGGAAACGCAAATGAAAGTGAGTCAGAGGTACACAAAGAATGTGATACGTTGCTACAAGTAGCGGAGAACATTAATGCTGGAAACATGGTAAGCATTAACGGTACAAACAAGGATATTGTGTTATCTTCAAATGATGTCTCGGATATGGATGCTGACACTATCATAGAAGAAAACTACACATATACCGACACTGAGAGTCTGAACTCGGATGGTCAAGACCAAATGGGTAATGAGGATGAAGACCGGCCCTCTCACTCAGAATGAGTAAGTAGCCCACTACCTTACACTTCGAGTCTGATTAGCCTCAAAGAGGCCTGTATACAGAAGATTCTACAGCACACGTCAGACTCGAAAAGTCTGATCCACCTGTGTGTAGATACAATGTCTTGGTCATCAGAGTATAAATACCCTTGTAACATGACACTACTACACAGTGCCATGGTCCGAAATCGCATTGCAAAACTACAGCATCTGTCAGCCCTCATATTGCCATCACTGAAAAGTCCTTTGATACAATTGCATGGGAATATTGGCTCAACCAAGCCAAAAATAGAAAATACACAGTCACACTGTATAAACTAATGGAAGATGACATTGATGTACTTAACAACAAATGTTTCAAAAAGGATCGTTGGATCGATATTGACCCATATTCAGACCTGGAGAATGTGGGGAATACCATGTCAGATGAGGTCCTCGATGGTAACATCAATAGCACCAACGCCATTGATGAAAACCAGAGCTGCCGCAGGAAACTGTTGGTTGTAAAAGTTACTCACTGAGAAAACGTAAACAGACTCTGATAAGTACATGTCTGATGCGATCAACGAGATCGAGTGTGAACTATCAGGACACTCTCAGTGAGGATGAAGTTCCCAAAAAACGTAAGCGGCCGAATGTGGGATTAAGAGGACCCTCTGACCAAAGGATGGCTGCAAGAAAGAAAAGGTCAATCCGACCTTCAGTGTCACGAGTGAGTCTTCAGATGAAGCACCACCAGATGAAACTACAGAGGCTGGAACTGTACCAGATAAAGAAGAGGCATCCACTGATGATGACATACCGTTAGCCGAAGTACAAAAAAATATGAGACAGGTGCTCTCCAAACCAAAAAAGACAAAGAAGTCAGTGTTTGTCACTTGAGTGGTCGGTATTAAAAAACATAAAAGAAAACATTCGTATAAATGTTCCGAATGTGCAGAAACATTCAGGAAACAAGGTGAATTTAACTACCACTATCGGATGAAACACAAACCTGTGAAATGTACAAAATGTTTGGAAACTTTCACCACCCCTGGCACACTGAAGAGACACATGTATTATCATCTACCACCTCGGAAGTTCTGCAGATGCGGACAGGGATTCTATTTTGCTGCTGAACTCAGGACCCACAAATATACTCATCTTCGTATACGTAATTGCATGTGCATTGAACCTGGATGTAGCAAGAGCTACTACAGTCCTTCAGATCTTGCAAAGCATGTGATTACCCACAAGAATAAGCCTATACACTGTTCCTTCTGTGACTATGTCACAAAGGATAAAAGACTATTGAAAAGCCGCCAATGAGTTCACGATCAGGTTGCAAAATACAAGTGTTCCAAGTGCTCAACGAGATTTACATATCATACCCAGTGGAAGTACCACCATGAAAAGGGAAACTGCAACGTTAAATCTGAAAACTAGCATGAGACATCTGTTACATACGAGAGTTATTTTGTGTACTTACCATTTAAGGCAGAAACCACACATTCAGGCGTAAACACAGGCTACCACTCACGAAGATCGTTTGCATCTATTTACTATATGTGTCATTAAAAGTGCAAACCGTGCTTTCTTTTATATTCCTGCTGTGCCATTAAAGGCATAAATATTGCGATTGATATACTATTAAGCCTGGGTTATTAAAGGCCAAAACCGGCTTTCGTTTATGTTCCTGTTGTGTCAGTAAAAGCATAAACATTGTGTTCGTTTGATATACAATTAAGTTTCTTTACTAGAATCTTATCTGTTACATCTCTACATTGTTTATTGTGTTACCAGTGGAGGAATCCACAAGGACAAACTGTGCTCATTTACGCAATTTTGTGCGAATAAGACTGTATAAGGAACATCAAAGTGGTTACGTAGTTACCAAGACATAGATGGATGGATGGACAATCTTGATTTACTAGCATTTCATTCTTAGATTAAGTATATGCACATTTATTAAAGGTGGAAACAAGGTCTTACGAAGATAAATATTGTCGTAGTCCTATTACACTATGGGACAGTTTCACTTCAAGCATTTTATGTCTATATTTTCTGTTAAAGGCTGAAACAAAGTTGTACATAGATGACAGTCAACATTACCTCGTTTGAATAACTTCTGTTTTGAAATGGGATGTTTAAGTGTATATATGTTTACTTTCTAATAATATATGTTTGACTAAAGTTAAACTAGGGCATCTGACAACCTGTGTTGCATAGTCTAATAAGACTGCGGAAGTCCTTCTCTCGGTAAATCTATTTATTAAAATGCTATCACTTTTCTGTTCTTTATGTACATAGCTGCAATACTGAGAGAAAATAAACTATTATTATTATTATCACCAAAATTACCGCCCTGTTGGCCACGCATTCTTGAGGTGCTAATGAACAAAAAAGAATTCAATTCACGGTGAATAAATATATCTACTCTCGCAAATGATTGGACAGCCGAAAGAGCGATCATTGCTTGTAATGATGTTAGAGAGTAATTGATATTTATTTCTCATTTCAATAAACAAACTTCCATCCCAGTCGCAGATGGCAAGAAATGATGTGGTTGATATTTTGAAATTTTATCTATCTGTCTTATTTTCGGACAGCAATATAACCTCTGTTGCTAACGCAGGGAAGTTAAAAACCTTAAGAATCCGCAAAAAAAAAAACCCCGTTGGAATCACAACATCACGTGTGTCGCTTAATAAATTAATAGTAAATTACTCGGATTTTGTTAGACTCAAGGCCACAGAGTAATTTCTAAAATAACTTTACATGCTTTTGAAATAATATAGGAAATGGGCTGTTAAGGCTGTAAGGCGATAATAGCTCAATATCCCGAAAAACGTTTTGTTATAGTAGATCTAATTGTGTTCCGACACATGATACATCGTCATCAATGCTACCGATAAAAGTTTCATCAGGCTTGCTAATGGTAATGCACATTCAGAAGTCAGTGGCGGATCAATAAACATGATGTAGAACAGTTTCATATCTATCAGTTCACGTGGAAAATTTGTTCAATTTTGTGGACAGAACTATTTTCCTCTTTGATGAAAAGTCTGTATAGTCTCTGTTGATACTTATTATTGATCTGAAATAAACCACTGATAACTCAACATCAGAAAGCCAATTGTGAAAAAGAGGATAATATAGTCGATTCTGTTATTCGCGTTCTTCCGTAATTCGTCATTTTCTGCCAAATTCTGGCAGAATTCTGCCTGCATTGACGGAGAAGAGCAAAATGAAAAATTACCCCAATGGGGATTGAACCAGGACCTCTTGATCATGCCAATGCTCTACTAAATGAGCTAAGTCAGCATTTAGTTGCCAGTTTGAATCACCATGGCCTCTGTGAAGTCATGCTCTATTGATTCGCGAACTGATTCAAAGTTCAAAATGTGAAGTGGTGCATGAAACACTTCAAAAATCTCCTGCTCAACACATACCTGCCTGGCAGTCAATAAAGCCCTTGCACCCTTGTTCCCTATCTTCATGCCTTTGCACCCTGCCCTTGCATTCTTTCACCCTGTGCGTGTACCCTTATACCCAGGATGGTTGGGATACCTTAACTACACATGCTCCAATCAAATTTACACCCTCATGCCCTGCTCTTGTTCCCTGGTGTCCTGCTCTTGTGCCTTGCTCTTGCATCCTGCCTTCACACTCCCTCCTCATGCCCTTGCCCCCAGGTTATGGGGACACCTTAACACTACAGTAACTTGTTTGAACTTTATGCACTCAGGGGTTTGACCTAGTTTTTATTTTCCATTATGCCTTCACATCCAACTTGTTCACTAAACCCTAGCGTCCATATATGCCCTTGCACCCTTGTGCCGTTTCATTCACCTGCCCTTATGTCCAAGTGCCCTTATACCCTTCTGCCCTACCACTCGTATGCCCTTGCACCCTCATGCTCTCATTCCCCTGTAAACCTGCACCCTTGCACCCTCATACCCTTGTGTCCTCATACCTTTACAGATTCGTACCCAACAAGCCACCTGGTGAAAGTTTCACTACCTTATATTTGCACTGAGGCAACGACTTCAGGTACTTTCAAATCATATGATCACTGTCAGATGTTGTATATTCCTACATCAAGTGGAGACATTGAACAAGAAAAAGATCATTTGTAATTAATTGCTTTTGCCATATTGAATGATCCTGAGAAGATCTGGGAAAAGAATCTTTCAAAATAAATTGGGATAAATCACAGAAGCGCTCTTGTAGAGACCAAGGTCCTTCATCGTTTGTCATAATAAAGCAATTTGTAATTCGGTCCCGTTGGTGCATTAGGAACATAAATCAAAACATTACATGACAGCTTGCTTTTGGGACATCTTGGATTGGATTAACTCTCTTAGTCGGAAGCAGTTTACAGTAGCCGTTGGATTCCAGTGGTTGGGTGTACTGTCGAATATAGAACAGCCTGGGTTACTGCATCAACGGTTACTCAAGTGGACCTGTTACATAATGTGTCAATGCGTGAGAACAAGGAACAGAAAAAAGGCGTGAATTTTAAAGTAATAAATAACACAGTGAACATCTATTTCTCTGTAAACATTCCAAATTAACACTGACTCTGATATATTTTGATGTTTTGGTGGTATTTTGAAAATATTAACGTGACGATAAAATAGATCTGTCAAATGTAAAGAAATTCAATTGTTCATGGTTGTCAGTCATGAATATACATCTTAAATACAAGTTTCAAAGAACATTTTTCAAATTGATTAAATCCAACTTTGTACTTATTTCATGGTGAAAGTCAATGCCTGAAAACATGTCATGTTACATGGGGATTTGTGAGCCATGGAATTTCACAATTAACCTAACATTAGCGATGCTAGTGATGATCTAAAGAAAACCGATCTCATTAGATCGTTTTCAAGGAAAGGAAATTTTGATTTACAATGCTGCAATGGAAGATGGAAACGTAATGTCACCAATACTTACACTGTCTTGGTTTGTGTAGTAAAACTCAACCCCAGTCAGAATTGAGTGTCCGCCAGGTCAGTGAGGAGAGCAA
>JBCAUG010715057.1:0-12969 GCA_038406175.1 Haplosyllis leylae | reverse complement strand
CAGATCTTAGTTTAATTCAAATTTCCACTTTATTCAAAGGAAAACCTTGCCGACGAATCACTTTGAATTAACCGTGCTTGACCTGTATTAGTGGCACTGGATCCAGGTACTCAGTGGAGAGTCCAAGAAACTTGAAATGTATGTGCAGTTTTTTCATGACTTATTACCGCCCGCGTACGTAGTACGACAGGAAGGTAATGTTTTCACAGGCATGAGTCTGTCTGTCCAAGGGGGGGGGGTACTCAGCTGACTTGTATGGGGACGGGGTACTCAGCCGACTTGTATGGGGGGGTACTCAGCCAGCATGGAGTACTCAGCCGGGGGTACTCATCTGGGGGTACTCAGCAAGGGGGTACTCAGCGGGGGCACCCCAGCATAGGGCAGCAGAAGGAGCAATTGCTAGAGAGCAGGCGGTATGCCTCTCGTGTTCACGCAGGAGGACTTACTTGTTTTCATAGGCATAATGCTGATGCCTATGATAAACTTTGATTAGAAAATAAATCCAGACAGGATACTTGTTGGAATTTTGAATGCTTGCTAATAACTACAAGTAAGAGTATGAGTGTTACTTACTTAGCTTGGTCAAATTTATTGCGAACAAAAAGGTGTAGTATTCAGAATATTAGGCTATAAGTGTGAGGTTAGTAGATATTTTACTTCATAAAGAACTCCAATCTATTGTAGCTAGCCACATTGCATGTAATAGCAAAGGAAGCTGCTAAGTTCAGTCTAGATTTAGTCCTCAAACAGTAATTAGCTATCAATAGTATACAATAAGATTCTACAATAGCAACTGATTAGATGTAGAATAGACATTTTTAGAATAGTGGATGATTTGCCTCAAAATCTACAAATGAAACAGGCATATTAGACTGACCAGTATACAAAATAACCCTACTTTGGGATGAAAATGCATACTTTTTTGACCTCCCTACCACTTTCCGCCCTTTATTTTCAGGTGATTGTACAAACGTGTTGCTTGGATGATTCTTTGGGAGTTCGTCTAGTTTCAACTTCAAAGAAGTCATTAATGTACTTGCCCATATTCATTTAACTCTGACAGTGATCGTGACGCAGCAAAGCAGTGTAATTTGTTGCCGGCGAAATCTGTTGTAATAACAAATATGTTTACAGGTAAAATGTCTCTCAATTTTCGTCTTAGAAATGACAATTCAAGTTCATTACATCTTGCAATTTTTTTCTAAATAACATATCTCAGTTTCGAGCGTAGTTAAATGGAAACGTGTGTACCCTGGCTCAAGATAAACCTGTTTTGAGTCGGGAACACTGGACCCTATGAAAGTCTACCAGCTATCACTGAGAAAGGAAATTTCTATAGGTAATCTTAGATCCAGGGTGTGTCATGTAAAGGATGTGAGGCCCATTAAAATTTATCTAAGAGTGTTAAAGTAAGTGCCACTGAAAATGTTGCGGGAGGAGCTATATCAATTTATACATATATACTCAAGGCAAATTGTGCTTTGAAGACGCGGAATTGTTTGGAGGCAAGGCATTCTTTCTGTAGGGTGGCCACGGCACAGGGAAAAACAGGGAATTTGGTTGTTACTTTTCCAGACAGGAAAAACACAGGGAATTTTGTTGTAACACAGGGAACATTTTTGAGATACAGGGAAAATATTTTTGCCTGTATTTATTAATGCAGAAAGTCTGTTTCTCTGAACATACTTTAAAAAAATTTTGCCAAGTGATTTGCCATTTTTACCAATATCTTTATTATCCTACTTTATTTCTGCATCTTATTTATTACAAGTATCAATTAAACTTATCCAGTTTTAAAAACACTGCATCTTATTTATTACAAGTTTCAATTAAATTTATCCAGTTTGAAAACAAATTAAATTATTGTAATTTAAATGTATATATCCAACAGTTTTGTAAAAGATCATGTTTTGAACATTTCAACACAAAGTAGGAGAATGTGTTTTTGTCTGTCAAGTAGAATTTGACAGAGCTTGGTGGTTTTGTTATAGAATAGTGACCAAAACTGTGCAACAAAACTATTTGGGGTGATGAGGGCTCAATGGCTAGGAGGGCTTAAGGGGGTGAGGATATAAAGACTTTGATATGAAAATAACCCCCTTTGTATGATATAATTACATGAAATTAAAGATGATACTATTTAGTTTGTAATACTTGTAACTATTCTGATTTATCTTCAATAATTCACTACAAAAGTAAAAATTTTAGAAATACAGTACTTAATCCAACATCGCACTACATAAATTTTTTCTTTAAAAATATTGGTGGTTCAATAAGCAGTTATCTGGAAAATACTTTTTGATAGATCTAGTCTATTCAATAGATAGGTCGCCCACACATTGGCTTCCTTATTTTACAGTTTAACATAAAACATCTTCTGGCTCAACCTCACAAAATAGTTACCACATAGGATCCCTTACCAGATTTTTAGCATTTGTGCTTCTGCAAATAATAAAAACCAGAATTACAGGCCTGGTCAATCCTTTATTAATCAAAACCAGCTATTAATTTTTGCATTGAAAAGACAGGGAAAATTTGCAACACAGGGAAAACACAGGGAATTTTATCTGGGGTATAATGTGGCCACCCTGTTATGGCTTTATGTTTGGGTGGTTCACATATTTTTCACAGCAGTGTTACCGTTTTATAAATTGAAGTAAATTGTAGAGAACTTGCAGAATTCTGACGCAATCTCCAGATGCAAGGCTGTTTCATATCAGATTTGTGATTTAAACCTAAACACGCAGCTTCCCGTTTAGGTAAACTACCTTAATGATCACCATCTCTTGGGAGCAGGTTCCGACAGAAATGGAAATATTTCTAAAGGTAATTATAGTTGTCATTAATTGTCCTGAGCTGTTAGATATCTTGGGATTTAGCTATTAATTCATAACATACATTAGTCTACACATTAATCTAAAACAGTGAAAGCGTTTACAAAGTTTCATTTCGTGCCTAACTAGGTAGTAGAAAATATCTGTTGCATCTGAACATTTTTCAAATCAAAATTTTCCGTGTCTTTGAAACAGTCAGGACGTAAATAATGTGTAACTGTTGTGTTAAATACTCCACCGGCTTTATTTGTGTTGATCTTGTTTTTCTCACGACACCTAACAAAATTTCTTACGAATTGGAGACAATATGGGAGGAGAAAAACGAACACTTCAAGAATATGTGCAAGGTGATTCAAAAGTTCTTGCTCATTTATACCCGGTTCTGTTTCTGCAGGCAACATTATTCAACCAACGTTTCAAGAAAAGTAACTCAAAAGTTTACAATAAAATGACAATATGTTCTTGACTTTACTCCATGAATCACCTTACAACATTCGCTTTTTTCTGCAGGAAATAGTCATATTAGTTTTGTTTCAATTTTTATGCGCAAACAAAAGCACAACATTGAAAGAGAGATCACAGTGACATCTGAAACTTCTATCCTCAGTGGAAACAAAACATCATACAAACTTGCATGCATAAATGTAGGAGGAAAATTATCATTGCTCAATGAACACACTTTGATATGAACCATTACCGTTACCCTGTAACATTGAAGTAGCACAACTAAGGAATAGAATCTGTGGAAAAGATAATGTCTATAATTTTTTGCCAAGATTTGATTCAATAGAATAGTATTGAATGTTGGACTCCATCAGACATAAGGAAATAAAATCATTGCTTTGAACTTGCTTCATAGCTCCCATTTGGGTAATGTTGCAAAAGACATTTTAAGTTACTTCAAACGTGCAAGTACGTTTGGTAAGATTGGGGAAAATATTAATTAATGATATCTTTTGGAGAGGAACTCGCTGCGTCAGACGAGAAATACGTGTTTCCGGTTCGACCTAATTTGTCAGATTAAATCACACGGCTCGTTTACGAACGAGACATACTTCATTGATCTCCACTTGTACTCGTTCACAACATAGCACGCTCCTTAACATGCAAAGAAACATTGGACCATCGATAAATCAATATGACTGTGGTAAATTTGTCTTAAATCTTCCACTTTAGGGACGGTTTTATTGTATTCTAAGCTTCAAATCAATGGTTATCAGAGGAGACACAGCGTGGGCACAAGCACCGAACCCGACTCTTTTTCATTAGGTGACCGAAAATGTCACAACCAATTTATAACTTACAACATTAAATTATACGCCACATTAAATAATATTAATAATAATAGAAGAAATGAAAATGAAAGACATGTTAGAAGAGATAGACCAGGTAAATTTGCCATAAGGTCGCCATAAACATTAGTAAACAGTATTTTTGAACTTGTTCTTAAATTTATTTACAGTAGTTTACTGTAGCTGTCTTTTTCATAAATTTGAGAGCAATGGTTGTGACAGGATAAGTGTCACTCCTCACCTCATTGCAACTTCCCAAATAGAACAAATGGTGGGGAAATGATTTTTGAATCCGTGATGAAGCATTTTTGACATTGATGAATTCCTATGTTGTGCGGTTGGTGCAACAGGCAGTATTTCCTTTCTGTATATTTTGTTGCAAAAGATTTCTGCTCTGTCAGACACATCACTAAGTTTGTCAATATACATTTCATGCCTCGTTTACTGATGAAAAATATCGATCTCAGACATTATAAATATAAAGGTATAAAAATTAAAACACATCAACATGCTATCATTAAAGGTGCCTTAAAATACATTTTGCTCGACCTCTTCCACTCACGTCTTGTTCAAATAATTACGGAATCGATTGTGATAACTGTGAATAAGTAACAACAGAAAAGGAAATAATTGAAGATGAATAATTATTTTCCCAGAAATCTTTATTGTATTCGTCGCATTACCTCATCTGGTGGATTTTATCCACATACCATGAGACACTTTATTCCTTTTTAATAGAATAAAGATTTTTCAGATTTAAGCAATTGTGTTGTAACTTTACTACCATTTGTATAGATCTACTCTCAAAGTGCAGCAAAGGCACCTGGAGGCAGAAAGTTGGTTGCCCGTAATTCGTGTATCTTTTCGTCTTGTGCCAAGATCCTACTCACATCAACTGCATCTTATGTTCGAGGGAAAAGTTGTGACTTTGCATATTCCGTATTTGAGGAACAATGATGACGTATTACATCACATGTATGGACACTGTTGTAACCTGCTACCCTAACAGGTGAAGTACAACTGAGGATATATCTTATGCATTTACTGAAGCTGCTAAAATGAATCACATCACCATGCCCTCTTAACGCAAATGTTTGGTGGCACCATGTAGAAACAGAACTCATGGTATCTTATTCAAATGAACAAAAGGCCTCATGATTTATATAGATAGCGTGGCAAGTGCTTCGTATTTGAGGGCACTCTGGGGTGTGCGCTTGTTTAGAGAGATTGCGAAATGGGGAAGCTTCTTAACTGCGTGAAATAATCCAGAAAGAGTTGCAGTAAGTCTCTTTTATCGCATTTGTCATAGATAAAATAGATCTAGCTTGTGCAAAGTTAACAGCGTGATTTACAGAGCCAAGGGCTTCATGGTTTCGTGGCTTGCCTGGTCTTATTTCTGAAAATCCCCCATAGGAGTGAATGGCCCTTGGCTGGTACGCACCCCTGAACACCGTACTGGTTTGCGGCTTCATGGCTTTGTGTATCGCGCTGTAAGCAAGAAGGTTACGTTCGAAGGTTATAGAAGTACAGAAGAAACTGTTTGTGTAAATTAAATCATTGGAAAAGTCTTGTTGTAAACCCAAACGAAAAACCTCATGGTATTGTGTTTCTCGTGTCCGCTTCACGACATAGAACAAAACCTGGAGGTACCTCGTTATAGCGTGTTCAAAGTTACAATGATTATTCACGACTTTGTTGGTGACTCGTAGAGGTACCTTATTGGTGGCTCGTTAGAGTCACCTTAGTGGTTGATTGATGGCTTTTGCCCCGAAATTTTGGGCCCGTAGTGGGGACCTAAGAAGGCCTTTTGTTGCTTAGTGACTGTACATGGGATGACAGTTCTATTTGCAGGTGGTGGGGACACCTTACCATTATATAGTGTAATTGAACTTTTTGTTGTTGCAGGTGGTGGGGACCCTAAAACCTAGTATAAAATATGCTTCACTCCCTTCACCCCGTTCACTCCCCTTCACCCCCAGGGAATGAAGGGAGCGAACGAGCCACCTGGTGAAACTTTCACAACCTAATATTTGATGGAGTTGGGGTTGCTGCATGACTTTTTTGGGAATTTTTTGTATGTGAGGCAAAAGATATTATTTTTGCATGGAGGGGAGCATGCGAGGTGATATTGAACCCATGCAAGGTGGGATTGAAATGAACCTTGGATACAGAAGGTGGGGGGGGCTGGTGAATTAAGTTTAGACTTGCACATGTCTGGTAATGAATTAAATTTAGACTTGCTCAAGTCTGCACACGAGGTGAGATTTCCACATGGAGGGGAGCACACGAGGTGAGATTGAACCCACACAAGGTGGGATTGAAATGAACCTTGGATATGGAAGGTGGGGGGGCTGGTAGTTCTCATCATGAATTAAGTTTAGACTTGCACAAGTCTGGTAATGAATTAAATTTAGACTTGCACAAGTATGGTAATGAATTAAGTTTAGACTTGCACAAGTCTGCACACGAGGTGAGATTCACATGAGGTGAGAATCACATGAGGTGAGATTCATGCGAGGTGAGATTCACTCATGCAAGGTGAGATTCACTCATGCAAGGTGAGATTCATTCATGTGAGATGAGATTCACTCATGCGAGGTGAGATTTACACAAGGTGAGATTCACTCGTGTGAGGTGAGATTCATGCACATGAGATGAGATTCACTCATGCGAGGTGAGATTCACTCATGCGAGATGAGATTCACTCACCTGGGGTGAGATTCACTCATGCAAGGTGAGATTCATGTGAGGTGAGATTCACTCACATGAGGTGAGATTCACTCATGCGAGGTGAGATTCACGCAAGGTGACGAGTCACCTAGTGAAATTGTTCACTCCTTGATATTTCTCTTATCGACTGAATCAGAGTAATCGTCGATTGATTAAACTTGAGCAATCGAACAATCTTTTAAAATTAATACCAAAATTGGCCATGTATTTCAATAAAATGCCACGATAACTGCCAAATCAATATCATATTATTACTTTTCAAAATAATGGACCAAAATACTTTCATGATATTATCAAATTATTTGTCCGAACAAGAACAAAGGTATGAGTTCTGATGAAATCCAATAATTTAGTATTTAATACATGATTTCATTCCTTTCCAAGCTTAGTTGTTGAACACATTCTTGTGTAATGGGTTGAGCTTGGTTTAAGCAACTTCCCCGTGTTTGATGGTGTATCAGCAGAGGTTAGAGGTTAGTTAGTGGCTGCTTGAAACAAACGGGGGTATCTTGAATATCGGTAATTGTGGGATTCAATTAAAGGTTGTTTCTACATAAATATTTATGCTGCTTCCCTCGATTGGAGACTAAGACAGCGGTAAAAATCAGTAGCTAGAGTTAACAGTCCTCTCCATGACAGACCTTAGGATTACACAAGCCTATCTTAAATGGCAGTTTGTGACAAACTGTTTATCCCCATAATGAAACAATTTACTGTGTCAATACTACTTAAGTTTGGTAAACAATTGTACCTTGTCTGTCTTTGTTCAGTGATAAATTTAGATTTGATTCCTCTCATATGTCGGGAAAGTTGAGTTACCTTCCGGACGATAGATTTGTCTAAAAGAATTACACGTTGCTCACATTGCAATCAATAGCCGTTATATTTTTACGTCTTCACCAATTCTGTGAATCTCCTCTTTTTCGACAGTTGTACGTCTTGCCCGGCCATGTGTTCCAGATGAAGAAGATAGATACTGCCACTTAAAACTGGTTTCAAACAATGAGTTAGGTTTTGAGTGCGGTTCTTAACTGCTATGAAACAACACTACATCGTAAATCAAAAAGGCACAAATGAAGGATAATAATAAGTTCTGAGTGTGAGGTTTTCCCTCGTATACTTTTTTAAAAATGTATAGGACATTAGTCCTTTTATGGGTTACTGGTACGTCTGTTTTGGTCGTCTGGTGACATTTATCTGGATTTCAGAGATAGAATGGGCCACCTTGTCTGCATTTTTATCATCACCTGCTTGCAGGGGATTTCTCAGATTGACCCCCAGTGCAACACCTGCCAACCTCTTGGTGGCCAATTTTTTGTTCATTTACTTTTTTAAGCATTGTAGCAGTATGTGGCAGACAGCTGACTAAGCTGTTGCAGCTCTGCCTATTATTAATATCATTGTGCAAAATTTCAGTTTTATGGTTGATCACATAAATGTGTAATCACGTCAGTTTCTCTCAATTTGTTCATTTGGTCACAGTGTGATTGTGAAGGACAGAGTTGCCATGGCATGGCTTGGAGTGAAGGAGTGTCCAGTATATGTGAACCAATAAGCAACTGTCCAAGTTAGTCTCTGAATTAACATCCAGTATGACCATAAATCACAGACTAACAATGACGAAGTTTCTTCTGCTCTAGAACATGGTTTAAAGATATGAGGAAACATGAATGAAATCATTTGTGGGTACTAAAACAATTATCTTTGAAAGAATAATCATTAGTAAAATGCTAGGAACAAACATAAAAGCTGAGAAACCTAGACAGAGGCTTAATAAGAAACAGATATAAGACAAGACAGATATGAATGCTGCAAACAGAAGACATTAAAACTCCTCCAAAGAAAAGAGGGTTTATTTGATGATTTGATGAATGTGACATAAAGGAGCCAAAGTATTGGTTACTTCCCTAACAAATGGTCTATATCTAGATCTATTCAGAAGTGATTTATGAAACTATTTATGGAACAAGTTTGAGTTGCAAATTTACCTCCACAAAGAAGAATTCTGCATCTTTTGAAGTAGTCAAATCATATATTATTACTCACATCATTTGACCTGAAATACCAGACAACTGACAATACTGATACCAGATAAGCAAGTAGTTCAAAACAAAGAAACTATTAAACTACTTCACCTGAAAATATGGAAGAGATAAGGGGCATTTAATACAGACAAAAAGTGTGGCCCTGGTAGAGTTTTGTGTACAGTTTTGGCACTACTTCATAAGCAGGAGCACCTAGTCTGATAATTCCATTCAATAGACAATAAGTTTAACAGGTCTTTGTTAAATTACACAAAGACTTGATTTACACATGTGATTGTTAACACAGGTCGGAAATAGATCTTGTACAGATTTTTAACGGAAACCATTTCCTACGGGGGCAGAAATACTTTGGTGAGGCCTGGGACTAGCCATGAGCTTCTTCTTCAATCATTCTTCTGTGCTGCTATGTAATTATTAGATGTTTATTTAGTTTTGTTGAATTTACCACGACAACACATGAACCCAGAGTGCTTATCAGTAACTTGTACACCTTTACAGTTTGGTCCAAATAGGATTTGATTGGTTTTGAATCAGATATTCATGCATCTTTCAAGGCTCGTAGCTTCCACATTTCCGGAACTAAGAACGTCCACAATAGTTTCATATGAGCACAACATTGCATTTCACACGTGCCACATGCAGGCACACGCGAAGGGTTTGCGTATATAGATACAACCCACATTAGAGAATACAAATCTACATCACTGGGATCTTTATTTGCATAAAAATTCCGCTGAAAGTGTCTGCGCTGTTACCGTCTTTGTGAATTTGTACAGAATCCATTAAAATTATATCATTTTACAAAGGACTAAAGCTGTCAAGGACCAAAAGAATTTATGTCCCTCAATTAAAAAAGTATTTCACCTCAAAATCCCACATCTTTCATTTGTGTCATTGTGATTTACCAATTAGTGTTATTATGTCTGATGAAAAATATGTCAGCGTCATTGCGTCGTCGTCAACGTTATTTCTGAGGTCTTACTATTATGCATGCAACCCAACCTGACGATAGAAAAAAAAATACATGTCCTCAGCTGCCTCTAATGATACTTTATTCAGGATTTTTGTATCTAATAATTATGTCCTGTTGTACCTGTTACTGGATAACAAATTCACTAGTTTACCAGAGCATTCGTTGATTCAAGTAATGAATACTTTGAAGTTGAGTTTAAGCCATGATGGTAAGCCAAATGTCAAGAGCTATTTGAACGTGTAGTTCTTGGCTTCAGAACTCACTTCAGTATATTACATGATGGCTTTGACAGACAGTCAAACAATTCTAAAAATTTTGCTGTAATTTTGTTTCACTTTTCCATAAATTCATTTTCAAATTGGTACCAAAAGTATAAACGTGAAGGACAGGTTTATTCTGTTTTGTTGAAATTAAATTGAGGGAGCCAGAGAGTGGTGAAAATTGTTATGTTGAATTATTTACGCATGGAAATGGCAAAAAAAACAAACTAAAAAATTACTACAAACACTGGGGGACATCATGATTAGAACAGACAAGTTTAGGAATCTACATAAGTAGAATGCGCTGAAGCAACAATCAGAAAATTATATCGAAGTGGATAAAAACATCATACAATCTTGCGTGCTCATGTGAGAAATAATTTCTAAGAGTTAATGGATATACTTTTGAGTTGATCCATTAGCAGGTGATGTGGTTACATAAAGTATGGACAATATGCACAAACCGCTGATCTACGCATGCCATCTAGTCTGATAGACCTTTAAATATGGAAGTAATAAACTATGGAGAATTACGGATGTAATTCATGTCAGCAAGACGTGTCTTTGTAAACGTCCAAACTAATTACTAATTACTACTTTGAATTTAAATTAGTTGAACTTAAAAAGAGGTTCGTTTGAACAGTAGCTCAATTTACCCTTTCCGCAATCGTCATGGTTTTTCTTTCTTCTGCTATTTCAGATCTGGTATTATTTTTCTTCCAATAGTCCTTTGAGTACTTCCACGTCAAGGAATTAGGTACACGTGTAAATTAACTATTTTGGATACTGTGCTACAGTTTTCAGTTTCATCAGTTGAATTTGATTGCACATGTTGAAGATGCTAAAACATTATTGTCTGAATTTGTGTACATCGAAGATACAATGAAAGAAACTTCTTTTGTAGAGATAACATTTGAAAAACATAAAAAACATAGATAAATTTCTCTTGAAAGCAAAAAATTACTTTTTAAAATACTTTAATGTGAAAGGAAATTTTTTCCTAGCACGTTAGTCATTCAGTACTTAATATCAACAGATTAACAGACTTCTGGACTTTTAAATGACAAATTTCTTTTGTTTCGTATCTTCTGTTGAGTACATGCTCATCAGGAACTATAAATTAAATAGTTTTGCTTCATTAACCTCACTGTAATCTTAATGTTTGTAGCATAACACGGATAGATTATGTGAGGAGCATCGATTTTTGTCTTAACTAATACCAGTGGCCAACTTCAGCATGGTCACGGGCACGTGAGTTTTTTATAAATGGAGATTTGTGTTGTGGGTTTATAAATAAATGAACACCCATCTCAAAAACGACCATAATCAACTTTTTACTAGCCAATATATTAAATGAACTGCCTATTTCTGTGAAAAACAAGCAAACAACGATATCTTTGCACTGTGCCTTGTAATTAATCACCACGTCATCTTGATAATCATTCCCGAATATTACCAGTACATCTACACTAGTAACGGAAACCAAAAGCTTTTCACACTTTTCATAATGAAACTGTGCCTGTAGTTCTTTTCATTTCAAAGTGAAAGTGTTTATTAGTGCAACGATGATATTTTACTGTTTGATTATAGCTTAGCCATTGGGAGAAATCTAGACCAAAATTTATTTCGCTATATTTTGCAGAAGAATACATATAAAATACTTACCTTCACTAAAATATTGCTGCAATTATTTCGTTTTAAGCCAATTTGAATTAATGATTGTACAATGTCAGTAAAAGTGCCATTATTGATGATAGTACAATATCAGTAGAAATACCAACGGCGATTGCTTCCATTCCCTTCTCAGTGACATTAGAATAGGATACCACAGCGGGAATGAATTGCAGCACGCTCTTAGGTGATGTGCATATACGGTCACATTACATGCGGCTGGTGAAGCTGTTAAAGGCAATCACTTCGCTTTACTTTCTCCTCAATACAAATCTTTAAGTGTTCACATAGAGACTATTGAAGACTAAAATTCCAAAGGAAATGTAAAATAAAATAGATAGGATTGGGAATGGTTCAAGATAAACCAGTCCTGAGTCTAACGGCAGAAAGAGGCTATTTAACCAATTCTGGCAGTACATTTTTATTGAATTAGCATTTGAAAATAATTCAATCAGTAAAATACTAAGTTTTACTGTTTTATATTTTGGTTTGCTGTTTTTTTTCTTCTAACGGTTTAGATGAGGTAAAATTCTGAAATTATTTCTTACTCTTTCATTGATATGTGCATGGTAAGAAAACTATTGAAGGGGATTTTCCTATTTTGCATTCTTCATATAAATCGTGCAGAACATATTTGATATGAATAGCTTAACAACGTTGGTAGATCTGTATGCTCATATTTTGTCTGGTGGTTACAAAATAGACTTAAAACCAACAGTTCGTGGTTTGGATTTATTCCTTGATCTGGAATTATGTCAAATTCATCGAATTTGCTATTTGAGGAGATCACCGTATGTTGTGCTTAATAGATGTAAAATTAGCCAATGACTTTTTACATGTTACATATTCGTTACTTTCCATTTTTTTAAACAAATACGGACACAGTAAATGTTATCAAGTCGTTTTAATTTAAACTGTAAATAAAGGCTGAAATTACACAATAATAATGTTTAACTTTATGTTGAAGCAAGTGAAATTTCGTAATTGTCATTTTATTCAAAATGACTTCTCTCAGAAACTCGGTGTCTTTTATAACATGACAAGCATATAACATCAAGCTCCTGCGAGGTCTTTTAGGTGTACTAATAATACTCGGATACGATCGAGTATGGTCTACGCTTTCCTGGACCTCTGGTACCTAGGATCCTCTGAGGAAGGTCTTAC
>JBCAUG010715046.1:0-12970 GCA_038406175.1 Haplosyllis leylae | reverse complement strand
CGTGTGGAGGGGACATTCCCGTGTGGCTCCCGTGTGGAACGAGCCACCAAAGTGAAATTCTTCACTCCTTGATATTTCATCAGTTGAAATCACAGATTTCTGTATGTGTTAGGAAGCAAGAAAGATGTAACAAATACACAAGCAAAATAAGGAAAAATGCTTGTCCCAAAATTGGAACTCAAATATTTTACTCCAGAATCATTCCGTTTTAGTTTGTAATGTGGGATATTTCAAAAGAAAAGGCTCTTGTGTCCTGTGTCCTGGAAATACAATCAAGACAACAATTGGAGATGCAGAAAACTGTCATAACGATGCACCTTGTGATGGAGTGGAAACTGTAGCAAATGAGTACCACACTGCTTGTGGTATGTTTATTTGAGCACTGAATTTAATAATTAGTTAATTTTTTTCTTAACAAGAATTCTACTCACAATAGTTTCTCATTCATTAATGAACTAAGGTCATCCTGTTGGGGCATTATTATCATTATACTTCTAACTATTGAAGAAAGGTTTTTAAGGAATGTGAAATAATATTTTCAAAGAAAGTTTTAAAAGTTGCAGGTCACTCAAAATTCCATACTATTAGATAAATTTTAATAAGCAAGCAATAATTGTTTTAGAAAATTAAGATAAAAACCATAACTTTGTCTTACTTTAATTCTTTAGAAAAGGAAGAACATTTTTCAAAAAAGATAACTTTACAAAAGGTTTCATGATATATATGTTTGAGTGTTATTGTTTTAGTATGTAATGCCGGATACTTTAAAACTAAAAGATCCTGTGTATTGTGTCCTGAACTCACTATCAAGACAACTATTGGAGATGCAGACAACTGTGACACAGACACACCATGTGATGGAACAGAAACTGTTCCAAATAGGAATCACACAGGCTGTGGTAAGTTTGCTTTTAGGACAGAGGAATAGGTAAAAATATATTTATTTGAACATATTTCACAAAGTACTTGTATTTTTATTCTCCAAATTTTCTTTGCCAGTGGAATATTTAAGTCATCATATTTGACCATTTGGTTTAAACTATTGTCACACTGCACCAATGTATTTGCCATTGGACTAAAACCTACAAAGGAAAAATCAGTCTCTCTGTAATAGCATACTCAGAGTGACAACAAGTCTAATTTCTGGGCATAATTTCACAACAATGACCAGCTAATCTGATGGCCTCAAACTATTTTTATTTTGCTTTTTTCCAACTTCTAATAGTACTGTGGAAATATATGGAGACTGTATACTTTGTTTAGTCTGCAATGCTGGATATTTTAAAAATGGACGCTCTTGTACCCTGTGTCCTGGACTAACTATCAAAACAACAGTTGGAGATACAGAAAACTGTGATACAGATACACCATGTGATGGACTCAGAACTATACCTGGTGCAGGTCATACTCGCTGTGGTAAATGTTTGTTGAGTCTTAAATCCATACTCAACTCTAATTGAGTATTTTTCCTTAACAACTTTTGTTCAAAAAGTAAAGATCTAACATCAAGGAAGTATAACATTCGACCAAAGTATGTTCTGATTAAAAATTAGGTTTGCGTGTATTCTGAACTCAACCAGTAAAAGTTCAATACTTCAAAAATTCAGTAACAATGTTTGTTATTTAATCAAGTCACATCTGTGTTTCTTTCCCATGTTTCAGTCTCTCGTGATGTTTGCCAGTGAAAAAATGTTGAGGACGAAATGGCAAGGTAAAATGAAACAAACTGATACTTCTTTCCCCTAAATTCACTCAGAAGGCTCTTTATGAGTTGAGAACATTGATCAAACTTCAAACTAAAGTTTAACATTGATGAAAAAGTAAATGTTACATGTGAACAACCTGGATGTTGAAAAAAAGTCTTTGAAAATAATGATTGTGCAGTCACACTATGCAACTGATCTTTCTCCATCCTGCATCACTAGTACATTTTTTCCGTATCAATTTCTGTATTGTCTTCATTTTTTACACATTTTCACTCCAAATAAAAAATAAAATGTGCAGACTGTACACTGTATTCCATATTTACTTCGGAAATATTCAGTATTACTTTACATAATTTAATATGGTATAAAAACTCAAATGTACAGATAAAGTAGGTGTCACATCTTGACAACTTTTTAGACAAAATAAAATCACGACAGCAGTACAGAAAACTTAAAAGATATAAATTTATTATTTGATCATATTTACATATTTTTATTTGCATTTGAAATAAAGATTTTAGAAGGGTTGATCTTTAACCAGAGATTTATACGAAAAACTGGTATTGAGATCCCTATGAAACTGCAATATTGTGTAGTTATTGGCACTGAAAATTATTGATTTTTCTAAGGGCCTTTTCAACAGCATACCTCATCAGGGATGGAGATGCAAAACTGTGTGCATTTTCTGTGTGTGTGTACATTGATAGATCTAGAGATACAAACATTTGAGTTTTTTCCTGTTGTTAATCCAAAATTAGATTAATTTGATTGGACCCTTTTCAAAAACAAAAAAATCCCATGCCAGTATTCAAACTCGCAAACTACTGCTCAGCAGTCAGGAATTATAACCATTACACAAAACAGCCAAATAGGAGTGGGAAACCCATTGTTATATGCTTGCCTGGTTCTGGTCAAATTCTTCTAATTAGACAAATTGACCCAAAATAAGGGGAAACACAATTGCAAAACAAAATTCTCATGTCTTCATTGAGTAATTATCTCATGCCAGATCAGCACAAACAGCATGTTGTGCCAAGAAGACACTGGTAACAGAGAGGATCTTTGAATTTAAGTAAAGACTCCACCAGAATGACAGTGATGTGTGACACTAGAATTATAAATTTCTTGGGTTTGGATTCATTTATTGTGGCTATGAAGAAATGTATGAATGTCCAAATGAGCCTAATTCTACCTATTTAAAAACTCCATGGGGAAATTGCTTAATAAAAAGGAGAACAGTATTGGAAAGATTGTGGTACATTTCTGCACCTGTTTCAGAATAAACAATGTACTGTGTGTGATTTTAGATTCAATTAGTTTAATTTTAATTTATTGTCATTGCAGGCTGTTTGACCCAATGATGAAATGAGGAAGAAAATTAACCACATTTCTCTTTATTGTGCATAAATTATCATTTTAAAGTAATTGTAAATGTACACTTTCTCTCTTGTTAATGAATAGCATTAAGCAAAATAATGTCTTTGTTTTTTATTCCTACCAAAGCCAGAGGTAATCTTTTTCATGGTTTTTCAATGTTTGAGGTGCACAGATGAACAACTTTGTGTGTACCACAAACTTCATGCCGAATTGACAAAAGTTGAAATGTGTGGAATTTTACTTATGGCAAACATATGTGCTCAATATATGAAACATTACCCCACTGGGAAGTGAACCCAGGGCCTGCTACTTCAATGCCTTGCATCCTACTGTCTGAGCTAATTCCCCTATTTGCGGGGAGACTCAGCCAGGATCTGAAGGTCTGAGATTTCCAGCAAATAGTGGACTTAGCTCAAACAGTAGTATGCAGGACATGAAAGTCACATGTGCCTGGGTTCCCTTCCCACTGGGGGTAACATTTTGCTACTAGATTTTTTTTGCTACTCTCGTGATTCTCTAGAATCTACAGGACCTATAGAATCTAAAGCCTATTAGAGAAAAACCCAATTGTACAATTCCAATCAATAAGCCAATTCCATCACGAAGCCAATAATGAAGTGGTAACTGAGGTTGATTTGTGTGGATTTCAGTTTGCTTTTGGTTCAGACAAAATTAAGTAAACTGGGGAAATCAAGTCATTTTCGAAAAATCTAGAAGCAATTTAACTTGATATATATGTCTTTTTTTTTTTTGGGATGGGATAAGATAATATAGCAAAATAAGTCAGATAAGCCTCGCTAAATTGGAAAAGAAATAGAAATTAGATCATATAGTGTAAGTGGCTGGAATTTAGCCTAGTTGTTCTGAAAAGTGCTGAAAAGATGTTTTAATCTCCCACAGAAATGGGTCCACACAAGGAATGTTGATTGATAATTCATTATGCATAATGCATATTATTCATAAATGAAATTTTAGTGCTACATATATTCGTGGTTAATGTCATGGTACTTGTGTAAGGCCTCCTAAGAGTCTTAAAATATCAAACAAGAGCATTACAACCATTTATATGTAGATGGGGTGCAAAATTCAACTAAAATTTCATAGGTTATGGTCAACTTTTAGATTATCTCACCAAGAGTCAATGACATTCATTCTAATATCATGGGTAGTTATTGAAGGTCCCATCATTAAGCTTAAATTCTATAAACTTCATTTTCTCATAGTGTGTATATTTACTACATTCTACTTTACTTTGTGCACCTACGCCCATCTTAAAATTGTAAATATTTTGTGCCACAAGACTATAGTCTTGGGCGAGGCAACAAGGGTTAAACCAGCAACAGTTGATGTGAATCCTTTTAGGTGGATAAATGGTCAACCACTTGCTCATCAATGTTTGATAGTGGTTCTTATCTTCTGAATTCAAGCTGTATTTTGGTATTACTTGGGCAAAATTGTTTTTACAAGTTGGCTTTTTTTTTTTACAGTTACTGGATTTATGGTAAATTATTTGACAGCTTACAGGAGGGAAACAAATACTACTCAAATACATTTGCAGGGGTTTATCTTAGCCTCATGAATAGTTTTCAAGATTGAAGTTAGATTTCTGATATATTTTAAGAAGAAGACTCTAGCTTGAGAAACCTCAAGTGCCAAATCAGGCACAGTCTGTACTATGTGATAAGAAGACAAGAACAGTACACAATGCGGCTCATGACAAACCTGGTTTATTCACAGTCGATGTCAGTTAATTGTGAATTTAAATATCATCAATGAATTACTGGCAGAAATTCAACACAAGCTGTCAGAGATCTACCAAGCAGAAATTTCATTAACAAACATGGAATGTTACAACAAGGTCTTATGCTCAGTAACATGTGAAAAAGTCACTGAGTTTGCCATTATGATGATGATGAGAGATTATTCCTTAACAGAGGCCCAGAGAGACGTCGTTACTGATTCTGTAGAGATGTTTTTGGCCTCGACTACGATGAATAAAATTCCCAACGTTCACAAGAAATCTGGTTAGCAGATAAAAACGTTAACGTCTTTGATTGTGAAGGAGCAGATTTTATGACTGGAATGTAATACATGTAATACACTGAGCACATTTGAGGACATCTTCAAAAAGGTCCAAGATGAGCTTTATGACTGACAAAATGTTAACGTTTATTTCATAATGTACCATAACTTTTTCTCAAAGATAAACCATTTACATTACAAACCTGTACTGGATCCCGCTAACGCAAGGAACACAAATTTTCAAAATCGTGAATTAAACTAGAAAACATAAAAATAGTCCCTCCTCAATTTTATATTTTTGCTTTTCAATTTAACTTACATGTTCCTATATTTGTACATTGAGTTCCTTTGGTATATCTATAAACGTTGGTTAGAAGATCAATGATCATTTCATAACTTCCACATAGCCGTGATAAAAATAAAGAAAATAACTCATTGGAAAAAATGACAATTTTGTGTCGTTTACAATTTAAAAAAAACTCGAATTGTCAAGTATTCAGCTTAACCAATAAATGTGTACTTTCCCATATGGAGACTGAACGAAAACGGGATCTTTGCACGAAGAATTCCGGTTTTTGGACTTATTTGATGCCATTAACACGGGCGATTAATTTTGTGTTATCTTTTTATTTTGTCTTTTTATTTGTCACATGAGATACATTAGCTGATTGTTCAAATTGTTAGTGTTCTCTAGGTTGTTATTTAAAATAAAATATTATTTTTTAAGAATTTTTTCACGTCCAACTGGCCCAATTAGATGAATATTATATTGAAAAAAAGAACCTTAAGTAAAAATAACTTTGTTTTTGAGACAAATCCAACATAAAAATGAAACCTGAAAACACGAAAATGCGTAACGATGCGTAAATCATGTGTTAGAAGAATTTCTATTGATTTATGCACAACTTTTTCACTTATCAAGGCGACCGGCTTCATCACTCTTCAAAATCAATGTCAAATATATTTATATAAGAATATATTACTGTTTGCTATCTAATATGTAAATACAGACGGTTAGGTCCCTTAACTACACACCATTTATTTGCATTGCACAATTTGAACGAGTTCGAATGCTCCTTGACAAGTTCTTTGTGCGTTGAAGATATTTAATCTAGTTTTTCCGTTTTTGGTTTGCTGAATTTATCAAATTATTTTAAACATGGGTGTTCTTTATTAACAAATACAGGTATAAATTTTGTACTGGTGTTAATTTGGAAATACAGACCTATGCACAGAATTTAAATACACCAGTACTAATTTCTACTTGTATTACACATGTACAAATACTGGTAGTAAAATAATTTAATAAATTCAACAAATTTAAGATGCCATTTTAAAACGGAAAAACTCAAATAGGGAAGAACACTTTCAGTCAATTTCGAGAAGACTGATATTATTTTGTATTTTGAGACTCAGTTATTCTGGGAGAGGAGGAATTTCTGGTAGCTTTTGTAGAATTTCTGAATCCAATAAGTTACTTGTCCCTTCTTATTGTCTTACTCATCTCAACTTGTTCATGTTGTATTGTTCGACCCAGTGCATTCAGTCTTTTATATTTGATATTAGGCATGCCACATGTAACATGAAATTCGAATGATGCATGATTCGTTCTTATTTGAATTCAAAGGATTTTGTTGAGAGAAGGAAAACGAATGTGAAGTTCAGGTCACTCTGTAGCAATTTTTTAAAGACGAAAACCGTTAAGTTCGATCAGTTTTGTTTGAGCTTCTGGTCGATAGGCTTCACCTTTCATTATCTCTGATGAGAACAAAAACACGCTGATATTCCTGCCTTGCAGCATCCCTTTAGAAATAGGGAGCAATCCCGAGGATTCAGAAAGAACAGTTTTTAGTATTTCGAAAAATTCTAATGATGTTGGTTGAGACTTCAGTGACGACAAATAATGTTGATGTACAGCTTCGCACACTGCTTGCTCCTGAGAAGCTGTCATGGGTAGATCTACTTTTAACGCTTTTAGGACTAAGTCAACTTGTTGGTTGAAAGCAGTTGCAAAAGAGAAGTTTGATAAGTTAGTTTGAAATAGGGTGTCTCCTATGACTTTATGTGTGACTCTGCGAACTGTCTGAATGACTTGCTTGCAAAGAGCAGAAGGAAGATTACGCTGGCGTAAAGCTTCAAATAAAACTAGTTCCTGTTCATTCCGATTCTGGTACTTGGGGAAGATTACGTACATACCGACTTTTTTTAGGTTTGGGAAGATCCCAGTTTCAACTGCATTGGCAATACTAGCAAAAACTTTCATGAAATGTGAATGCCAGGAATAAATGTGAATCTTTGATAAATTACCCCAAACTCTGTAGCGTAACGTGCTTGCAAAAGGTGTCTGGTTCAGAGATATTGTCAGCTCTCGCATGGATTTAAGGAAGCTTGGGTGGTTGCTGCTCATTATGAAGTTAAAAGCTTCATTAGCTGCAGTAATTTGGGCCATGGCTAAACATTCTAGATGTTCCCATTTACAACTGAATGAAAATATGCTTTCAGAGCCTGCTATTATGTAGTTTTGAGAAATATCAAGGTGTTTCAGCATTAACAGTCTGTCTTTAGCATTCGCCTGAACCAGATTACAAATGTCGTGTGAGTTTAACCCACAGGCAGTAAGGATCAGGGTTTTAAGCTCAGGAAATGTGTGACACAGTAAAATGGACAGACTTCCTGTTATGCCAGAACTGTGACTTATGTCCAGTTTGTGCAGTCTTGTCAGAACTGAGTTCTTAGTCACCATGTACAGATGGTTTATATTACGAATACCTCTATGAAGTGTCAGAGAGTATAATCCCGAGAAGTTTACTTTTTGTATCACTTCAAAATCTCTCGTTTCTACCTCCTGACAGTTATCGTCCTGTTCATCATAATTAAAAGAAACTAAAAGCTCGGTTAAGAGTGCATTTTTCCCTCTCATGTATCGCCTTTCGCCTAAACGATGAAAGAATAGCCTGGCCAGACTAAACGGAAGTTCGAGAGACGAAAGTACAGGCAGCAACCTTTGATCACTAATTTGTCTGCAAATTTCATGCGTATTACTGAGAAAACAATCTCTTAAACTTAGATGGGTCAGTGATTTCCAGGGCCATTGGAACATTTGCTGAATACTGCCTGTTTCAATAAAATTACACAGTGGAAAATATAAGTGGGTCAAGGCTGGGAGTTTACTGTCCCTAGCAGCCATGGACAGTACGGTCGGGATGTTGCTTTCAATCTGTAGTCCCCTCAGATACAGGTGTGTAATAAGGGGATATTCTTTCGTCAAAGGCGAGCAATATATGTTACAAGTGTTTCTACCTATGTTGAGTATCTGCAACCTTGCAACTGGTTCATCTAAAAAGGGCAACATGTTCAATCTATCATCCGAATCAAACAATAACACATGCAGGGATACCCTTCTGTTAAAGCTTTTACAATAACGCAGGAATGACTGCAGTACATGCCTGTTACTGTAACGAAGTGCAATAGTTAGACTTTCAGGACAAATATCTGGTTCGGGGTCTACATCAAATGTATGGCTATTGGCTCCATATCGTCGACCAATGCAATGCATTTCAGATAATCTACTGAACAAGGGAGCCAATGAATCGATGATACAAGGATCTAGGTCTTCATCTCCTAACATTAAACATCTTGCATTGGTGCAACTTGAGAAAATGTCCCTCAGAAACTCCATGATCAGCTTATCCCCCAAGCTTACAGCATTTGGGAAGCTCAACGATGGAAAAGTGTCCGATATTCCCCCCAGGTCTAATTGATGAACATTGATCAATTTCAATGTAAACCTTTTTATAGACTGGTACACACTCTTGTCCTCTTTTAACTCAAGTAGACTAGCTGCATTCTTTAACATAGACAGACAAAAATGGAAGAACAACCCACTCATGAAAAATGGAGCAGTTGTCCGCTCAGATGCCAGTAAATTACCTACTGTCGTACCCTCATTTATGACAGATAAAAAGTGGAATGCACCAAGAAATTCTTGCAAAGTGTAATGGTTGAATGAAACGAAAATATCAGCGGTTTCATCTCCTAGCAACCTGAAATCTTCATGACCAATCAAAAAATCATATTCAAAAGCGTCTTCACCAACTACGGTTAACACTTCCTTTCGTTCAAACAAATAGTTTCCAGTGAGAAGGCACCGAAAGGCCAATTTCCCTACTTTACATAAAACGTCCCTAAATTCGCATAGCTTGAAATGTTTTCCTTTCCGCACACAGTATTTTCGGTACAGAGATCTGATCAGTTTTAGATAGATATCACCTGTTGTTATATTTCCTGTCAATGTATCAAGTCCTTCATTTTTAGCAATGATACAAATAAAAACCAGTACTATGGGAGATGTGTGAAGAGATTCGTGAAGGAATCGGTGTTTTCTAGTGAATTTTCGGACCTCTCTTCGTTGTTTCTTATCAGTTACAATCTTATCTACCAAGCTACAAGCATGCTCAGCAGTAAAGCCTTGTAGTCTGGCAACTGTGTTAAAATTATTTTCAAATTCAGCCACAGCATGTGGCCTTGACGTCAACAAAACATTACATTCAAACAATTTCTGTCCCTCAATAATTTTGACAATTTCCGGTTTGCTTCTTGATTGAAGCTCATCCAGGCCATCAAGAATGATAAGACACTCGTGTCCGAAAGTGTCTAGTATTTTCTTGAGTTTAGTTGGTGTTATATTCATTCCTTGCAAATGGGGGATCTGTTGAATGATGATGTTTTCAATGACATCACCTGGCCTGACTAATTTCAAGGATACAAAGAAAACAATGGAAAATGTCATAAAAATATGCATCGCCCAATCCCACGAGATTTTGCGAGATAAAGTTGTTTTCCCAAATCCTGGTTCGGCCTTCAACAGAACTCTATCTCCTTCACTCCTCTCTTCAATCTTAGTGTCAGGTTTTTCATACGAAACTTTCTTTGTCCCCATATATTCCCTTGGTGAACACCTCTTAAAAGTACCAGAAGGAACTGGGATTTTGGAATGTTTTATACCCTTGGTACCTTTTGCTGTTTTATCATTTCTCTTCTCGTTTTTGGCTTCGGTAAATAAATCTCCGTAACCTTTAATTTTTGAAGAAATTGGTTCGGTAGAATTGTTTTCTATCTGTTCTAATGTTAGTTCTGTGTATAGTTTATCCATAGGTACGTTGTAGTTTTTCAGCCAGGGAGCCATTTCTATCTTCATCGTCTTCTTGTAGTGTCTTCGAAGAGCACTTGTTATTGACTGGAAGTCTTTTTCTACTAATAAAACACATTTTGTTTATGTAGTTTTAGAAACCATGGAGTCAGGGCCATTGTTAGGCTCGACAAAATACGCGTTGGATATCCTCTTTCCTAACTCCTGTTTCGTGTAAGACAATAGTTAAACTGACAATCTTTTTTTCTGTAATTAAAACTTGATAAAAAGAATTCAGAAAGAAGTTACTTATTTACCACGTGTCTATTTAACACAGAACCCAACGCTTATAATTTCTCAATTACTACCAACATCAGAAGAAAAATTAATCACAAGCCAAGGACATAGATCTAAAAACAACTTATTCACCTGAATGTTCTTTGACCTCCTGGAGATCATTACTTGGGGTAACTTCGTCAGGGGGAACACCAAGGATCTTCTGCACTTTGGCTGGATCCACGTAACTGGCCTCTTGTACGGTTTTGTATAAAATACCTGCTAACACCTAAACAAATATATGTGATACCGTAAGAAATTATTTCTGTAAATTATGTAATTTGAAAAGCAAGTCATGTCCACCATTTGTACCAAAAAGTGTCAGATAAACTTAGATCACTATGCGCAGTTATCCATCTAGACGAAGGACCAGTTAATGGACTGATTACTTAACTCTAAATTCACAAAACTCACTGATAACGAAGCAAGTTACAACAAAAGCTATGTTATACCTTGGTTTGATCACTTCCAGAGTTTTGGTACATCCATTCACGTATAATCTCCCGGTTAAATGCCTCGAAATCTTCTCTGTGTATCTGACTCAGCGAGGCCACCTTTTCAAAAGTTAATCCCAGATAACCGAGAGCTACTGACTTCATCTTCTTGTACTCTATTGCGGTAGCGAGCCGCACGATTTGATTATTTGTGAGGTGTCCCTCCTCGCTGCTGGTCGCCATCTTGTCAATTTCTTTGTGCTATCTATCGTGTAACTTGTACAACATTCACTAAGAACAAAGTCCATGTTGGAGATTACAAATGTTTTATGTTTCCGATAAATCAATAGTTGACAACATTCTTATCGTCGCTTATGGTCCATTCAGACCGGCTTTTTTCTCAACTGTTGCTATTGCCATTGCGATACATCCAAAATGTGTTTGTACTAAAATCGCAACCAATTCTTGAACCTAATCGCAAGCATCCACGCGAATCATCCACGCAATAGGTTGGGCGGAGAAAATAGCCGGTGTGGATACTCCATTACTGCGTACCTCGGTCGCCCAACAGAAGATAAACATCACATGCAAACACTTACGACACTATGCTGAGAACATGGTTTGCTAAGGGACCTTTCGAATATGGCGACAACTTTCGTGGCGACAAAAATAGGTTCCATTGACATCAATGGTAATGCATTATTTCGTCTTTGTAGCAAAGTGTGGACAGCAACATTGGTAACCATTTAACCTATTTCTGACGACATGAAAAGTTCACGTCGTTGTCGTCAAGTGCGAACGGGCTCTCAGAAAGCAACGGTTGCTGTTCATGGCTGAAACCTAATGTAGAAAGGTACAAAACTTGTACTTCTCGACACGCGAGCAATCTGTGTCAGCATCAAAAATCAGAATTACATTTTCCAAATAAATGTTGTGCATTTTTGCTTATTTACAAGTTGTACTCCTCAAAACTGAGCAAAATAACTAATCCTATGGTGCCAACACGACCTGCCGGTACCATAGAAACTCATCCTGAATCTACATGTTGAAGCAGATCGTTACCGCAATTTGAACAGAACAGAACATTGAATGTCATGGTTCAGTATTGGTTTCGTTTCACTTAAGTCTTTTTAAAGCCGAGCCAGAGTGGCCAAGTGGTTGCTGAGCTGCCGCACGCTAGGTCGTGGATTCAAGCCCTACCAATGCTTATATCAGCAGGTATGTGTATCTATACGACTCGACTGTCATGCTAGCTGTCAAGAGGTCAGCAGGTGTTGCACCAGAGGTGAATCTGAAGAATCCATTGCATACAGGTGAGAAGGCATGCAAGTGAGGGTCCACCCTGGTTTTGAAACCCAGAGCAGATGTCATAAGGTTGTGTAATTTTTTTAAAAAAAATGTTTTTCAAAAGACTTACTATACTTTAGTTCGTTGTTTCACTCATTGCAAATTGAATAGTGTTACTCAATGAAGTTGATGAATTTTGGCCACGTACGATAATTTAAATTTTTTGAAAAAGTTAGTGCCGTTGACTTCTGCAAACAATTTCAATAGCAAAACAGACATTTTATAGCAAACACTTTTATTTGGAATGAATTTTTATTCTTTTGCAAACGTAGCATTGTTTATTTTGCTACAATTCAAATTCTAAATTATATTTTCAAACACGTGAGCAGTTTGTGATGATAAATTACACCATGTACACTTAAATTTAGACAAGAAATTTCTCCTGCGTGAATGAAAGAGGCATACCACCCGCCACGTAGCAAGTGGTCGCTCTGCTGTGCTATCCCAGCCGGGGGGTGGGTACCCGTGACCCGGCCGGGTACCCCTCCCCATCTTAACAGACACACACCTGTGAAAACATAACCTCCCGTCATAATTGAGTTTTTCACGATAAGATCACATTTACATTTTAAGCCTGAATTTGTTCAATTTTTTTTTAAAAAGTTGCCTCCAGTGGGATT
>JBCAUG010715035.1:0-12970 GCA_038406175.1 Haplosyllis leylae | reverse complement strand
CAAATTGTTTTTCAAAGTTTTGGAGAATCAGCAAAGTGTCATCAGAAAATTCAAAGTGGACAAACAGTTGAATCAAAACGTCTAGTGTGTAGGCACATTTTAAAATCTGTTCTGAAATTACTGTCTGAGAAATTCAAATTTTTGTGTTTTTCCAGTTTGCCACGTGGACCCCCCTGAGTACAGAGTGCAGAATAATGGGACATAAGTTTTGAAAAACATTTTTAAATAGGCCATGTAACTTTGGAAACGTCACTACAAAATCACCAGCGAGTTATCCAATGTACATACCTGTTTGTACTTTGTCTCCAATGCATAAGTCAGACATTGTCACTGATTTTCCATCTTCAAGTTTAATTTTAGACTTAGATGGGAAGCAACCTGGTGGTGGGGGTTCTAGAAGAGGTAAAGAAAATATGTTGTTATTGCAAGTTAGTTTAATATCAGTTTAGTCATTGAATGGGGAGGGGATAAAAGTTTTTGAATCCAACCATTCTGTTTTTTACTACAGGTTTTTACTTTGTTTATCAGTGTTAACTGTAGCTAATTGTAAAGTACAAATGAACCCCTTTAACACTAACTTACGTTTGTTACATGTAGGAACTGCAGAACTCCAAACTCCAACACCAGGAGTTACCGTTGCTTCACAAGTACTACCACTAGCACCCACACGATCGTAACCATCATTACAATAAAATCTTGCTTGGGTCGTCCCAGGTTTTGGATCATTGCGCATTGCGACACTAGTACCATAATAATATATGTATCCATTTGTCAGACTTAAAGCGTTACAATATGCTGAAGAAAAAAGTACAGACTACAACTTTAAAACAATTTCCTGTCAATCTTGGTGTTACTACATGGTATTCAATGTTACTGGTAAAACATTGTTTGAAAATGTTCAAATATCTTTAAAAATGATTTTTATTTTTGAAGAGATAAGAGTAATTTTGAGATTTTCATTTACGAGTTTTAAAATTATTCATTGTTTCTATATTCTTAAAAACATCACGCTTGCTTGGAATTCCTGACACATGTAGGTCATTGTACAAAATCATTTTGTGAGAAATAAAATAGCTTTCCAGACATTTAGAATCATTTTATGCACTACAATTCAAATGGGAAGAGTACTTACTGACAATAAGCTTTGGTCTTCTTGCCTGGTGTAAAATAGCTATTACCAACCACATGCATAGTACGAAAAACGACAGGTGTCTGTCAGTCTGTTCGGGGGGGGGGGGTGTCGGGTCATGGGCGTCAATTGATCCATGGCCCAGGGGCTCAGGTGATTCATGATCCTGGGAGGTCAGGTTAGGTCAGGTTAGGTCAGGTCAGGTCTGGTGGAGGTTGGGTCTGGTGGGGTCAGGTAGTTCATGGTAAATCTGGGAGGGTCAGGGGGTTGGTTTGTCCATGGTCTTGGAAGTTGTATATGGTCTAAGGAGCTCTCCCTCCCCCATCATGTGGAATAGGAATGGGGTCCATGGTTGATATTGCTTCATAATATTAATGGAAGGTTGTTGGAAGGTTGTCTTGTTTAACCATGTTTAAATTCAGACATATCTTTCAAAACAAACATCCCAATTATCATAGCCTCCTCATGACCTAACTGAAACAGAACCCACCTACTACACATTCAGGTTCAGGATCAGGGATTGTCCATGCGAAGTTACGACCACATGTGGCGCTGTTACCACCTCCAGTTAAAATGGTTCCAGGATCACAGATGTAACGAGCCACAGTGTGTATGGGATACCATTCATACGGAGGATCATTACCAGGCAGGTATTGTGCCCTATATTCTATCCGTCCGTTAGGTAACTTATCAAGAGAATAACAAGACACTGAAAAAATTCAAGTACTTTTAACATATTCATCCACAAATGTTCAAAAGATTGGGAAATCATATTTACCAAATATATTAGATTTATATATTTTCTATATATGTCACAACCTGACTGACACTTCTTTTATGGGTAAATAAAAGGAAAGTGCTGGGAAAAGGGATAAAGTAGTGCATGTGGTAAGCCCCTGCCACTGCTGATCATTGTAGGGGTATTTCTAAAAATAAACTCATCCCTCCTGTATTGTGTCCAATTGGGAAGGAGATAACTTGGACAACACCATGTCATCACAATGATAGGTAGAACATTTTTGCCATTTAATCCACTTGGCAGCATGGCAACCAATGAGCAAGTTGAAAGGTCACCTTTGTACATGCAGGATCTTGATATCACAATCCAATTTGGATCTTATCAAAGAAAAGTGGATCCCACTGGATAGGGTCTGTCATTCGTTTCAGGAAAGGTAACCTGTGGCAACCACGTGACAAAGAAATGCTGCTGGGGAATCTACGAACATCTACTTGTTCTTAATAATCATTGCAATTGCATATCCTTTACATTAAAATGGCTGTTCAGTACGGGAACAGGTCGTACATACATATAGCGCATGTTATAGCTGTTCGACCCCATCCATAAGGTCCACAATAGGTAGTTGGGTATCCTTTTCTGCCATAGTCAGGATCGCAGGACATGTCAGCCTTGACACCTGCGATCAGCTCTGTGGCTGGCTGACCACCTTTTGTATAAGTCACACTGCCATGAGCAATGCTAATTTCCGGGCAATAAACTATTGAGAGAAAGAAAATGTAATTCATTCGTGTTTTTCCTATTTTGGTTTTGGATCATGCTGAATTAGATGAATTAGACTAATAGGTGAACTCTTTTCATGGATAATGTAACATTATACATGGATAGTGCAAAATGAATGAATGCTCTCCATGGATAGTGAAACCTAAATCCATTATGTGTGGACAAATTACTATTCATAGATAATAGATTCCAGTATCCTTGAATCCCTTGTCTAATTCAACTAAGTAGATGAATTCATCTAATTTCAAACCAACATAGGAAAAACACGATTGTTTTCTTGACCTGAGTTAAACTAGTAGATCTAAATAAAAAAGCGAAGCCAATTGTTTGAAAGCATTATCGTTTTTCCATTTTTGCATTTGTTGAATTTGTCAAATTATTTTAAACATGGATCTTCTTTTTTAACAAATACAGATATAAATTTTATACCTGTGTCAATTTGGAAATACAAACCCATACACAAAATGTCTGTACTCCAGTATTACTTGTGTTACAGAAGAAACACTGGTAGCAAAATCATTTGGCAAATTCATTAAATTAAAGATGTAATTTCAAAGCGGGAAAACTCAATTGTGGATTCTCCAAATGTCGCCCAAGGCAGGAATGGGGATGGACATAAATACGTCCCTATTTAGGACACAATCGAGTTTTTCCCGAATAATTTATAATAAAAATTTGTAAAAACTAAGGAAAAACTCGAATGCACAAGTTACAGTTACATTTTTATCGTGAAAAGAAAACTGAAATAAGCTAACCTAGGTCAGTTTTGAAAAAAAAAACACTTGACAATGGCATCTATAATTCATAAGAATAATTGTGGTGACTTTGAAAAAAATGTTACATATTTTTTAAAATTTATTTGTACTTTTTTCACATGTTGGAGGTAGTGTATCCCAATTTGTTGAATTCTGACAAGTGCTTGATGCCTCTCCTTGCAGAGCATATCCATAATAGCATGTGAAGGTTGCCACAGTCCCAAAAGAATATCGGTCCGGTACATGGTTATCAAATACTGGAAAAACGGAGTTACCGTACACTCTCTCTCTGTCATAGCTTGGAGGATGACCGTTTTCTATATTCATAATAGCCAGACAACTGTCTGAAAAAAGTAGAATAAAATGACAAGCTGTCACATAATTCTCATTAGTTTTGATGTAGTAAAACATTTACAATGCTCTAAGCATTGGAAATATTGTCAAGTATGTAGTAAACCTACACGTGGATCTGCAAACAAGCCCTCACCTGGACATACAGTATGTGAATCTGGACAACAGTATTCTCCAGGCTCATCGTGACATGTACACTGACATCCAATTGGAGCCATGGTCGGCCCTGAAAAGCAGTTCCCAACACAACTGTCTACATTAAAAAAAGGTACAAAATAAAGCCCAGCAAATTGCATTAGCAGTCTGTTGTGCATCTGAAAGAATGCAAGCAATACGGTTAATCTGGTTCCCACTGTCAAACTTAGATGTTTTTGTTAGAATTAATAGAGCTTGACCATGTGGAAAGCTTAGATCTCCCAAGTATCAAATACATCAATAGTTCAAAGAGGAGAGCATCAGATCCAAGTGACTGAGGTCCTAGGTTCAATACTCACTGGGGTAACATTTTACTGTTGGATTTTTTTTTCAAGTAGTAAAGCCTGTTTTGCCAATATTGCCATTGTTGTCAATTTCAGTTAATTTGTGAACAATTTTGAAAGGACACACTCTTTGTTCAGAAATGTTGCAACTGAGTGTGAAATCTCTGTGAATCTATTCAAATAATTTTCTTCAATATATTTGTATTTTAGATTTTTGCTTGGGAGCATTCTTTTGCTTTGCTTTTGCTTTTTCAGTGATCACTGGATTTGTCTATTTCTGATGAATGTTGCATGCTTGCATGGCAGTTGAAGCTGCATTCAATGCTTTAGTCTGGGAAACTGTAAAGATTGCCTGGTTGATTGTATATGGATAGCTAAAACAAAGGCCTTTGTACTGTCTGCTGCAATGCAAATGCAAGGTAAAGATGCAGAGGTTAACCCAATATTTGCTCACCAATAGATACAGTTGGTACTGATTACTACCCTTTATCTTTCCAAATGTCAATGGGTCCAGTGCACAAATAGTGTGTAACCACAATTATCACCCCATAAGATAGTGGAAGCAGAGACGGATTGTATTAGTAACACAAAATCATAATAGAGAAATTAATAGGGAGTGTATTTTAAAAGTGCAAAAATCAAGTAAGAATACTTTCTAAAATCTATTTCTACAATTGAGTTTTCACTCAAAAGCTATTGTTGAATTCAATGAATTCAGCGAATCAAGACATAATCCAAAAGTAGTATGGTTACCAGGGACACTCCATATTTTGCAATAGATATATTCCTTGATGTGGTAGCAAAAATGAAATTTCCATTGCTATATCTGGTTAGGTATCTGTTCAATGTGGTAAGTGACAATAGATATCTGACCAGAGATAGTAATGGAAATATTTGTCACATTACTGTCACTGGTAACATATTTGTTGCCAGGTAGGTACTACCCCTGGTAACAAGACCAGTTTTGGAATTTTCATGATTCATTGAATTAGCTGAATTCTGTGAAATCCGTTCAGAAGAGTTATATTGTTTTAAATGACAAAGCACATTACAACGCCTATCATGTATGCGCAAACCAGCAAGTGAAATACTTAATGATATTTGTGAAAGACCACTTACCTGAGCACACGTCAAAAACATCAGCACAGCATTCAGGGAATGGCCAGGGAATGTCCGGATCATGAGTCCCACATTTATAGTAACATGAACATCCCGAAGGATGTGTTCTACCACAGTGACCTACACAAGCTAGAAGCAATGAAACCAAAATTCATTTTTCACTACCCATAGAGAGTGCTCATTCATTTTGCACTGCCCATCCATAGTACTACATTACATTTGAACTATCCATGAATAGTGAACTGCTTCATGTATAGTTCAAATGAAGATTTCACCTATCCATCAACAATCAATTCCATTATCCATGTAGAATCAAATAAATTAATCTAATTCGTCTTTTTCAGCATGATCCAAATCCAAAATAGGAAAAACACGAATGTGTTGGTACAGATATGCTGGTATGTACCACATGACTGCAAAACGTAGCTCTAAACTGTAGATTATAGAACAAAACTTACATGCATGTTGACGTTTTTCCATTATATTGGCCTGTGTTTTGGACCTCTCCCTGAAGAAGAATCATTTTATAAATGTATGTATGCACCTTTGCACCGAGATCATTCAAAATACATGCAATCAATATCATATTTGTATTTGTAAATGTAATTGTAATTGTGGGATAGTCTGAAAGATTGAATTTAGTGTAATGTGTCATTCAACAGCCAATATAAAATATATTTAATTGAATATGGCCTGAACATACCAGTTATCAAGTGAAGGTGTCTTGTTTTGTCCTGTAACTAACTGAAAAACCAATATATAATCAATTATAAAAGTTTAAAAAAATAAAGGAAGTAGCAAATTAGAATACAGTACACTTTACTTGCTTGGTTTTAAAAGAAAAATTACGATACAAAAGTTTTATTCTGGCACCAATAATTATTAGATCACAAGAAAGTATTTAATTCTGAAATATAAACTTTGATTTAACAAAGCCAAAGATACATTAAGTCAGCTGCTTCAACAATAGAGCTGCTTTCAGATAGGCATGCTTTTTTATAATTTTAACATAGTGTCCATTAGGGAACATCAAGTATTAGTTAATAAACTAGGCCTTGTTTATTTCATAAAATTAATATTCTCGAGCCCGAAAAAGCCAAAAATTTACAGGACTAAATTTTCTTAGCCTTAGTGTTATCTCTTTTGTTTTACCAATGGGAATTATTTCGGAGTGAACACTGTTCAGAATGCCTCTTTGTATTTGGAAGTAATACTCAAGCAGGGAATTTATTTACTTTATTAAATATTCACGTGGATAAATTATAGACAGCTTGGAATGCATGCAATGCAGTTCAAATTTGTGGATCATTTAGCAAGTTCAACACTATGGAAAAGGCAAAACTATTTAGATTAACTGCCTGAAAATCAGCACCTGTTTGCCATGGATTGTAGGTGAATGATTAAGAATTAGGACTCATATTTTTATGGAAGAAAATTATCAGGAAATTGGACATATAGCAGTTCGGGAACTAGATAACCCGTCTTCAAAAACAGGTTAAAAATACTAATATTTATATTTCTGTTAATTTCAGCTGCAAGCTATAAATGTCAGTGAGATTAGAAACATTTTGTACTTAGCAAAAATGTATCTACCTATACTTTTAATCACAAAAATTACAAACAAATGATACCATTGCTCTATGGCTCTACATTGAAGCTGGTTGTTTTGATGGCAATTCTTACAACTACTGAATTTAGGCCAATCTTCAACGACACAAACATAGTGTCAATGATCCTGGATGGTAGCCATCACCAGAAATCGCAGATCGCAGAGAACAACTAATTGATGGTAGACTCTGAATTGCATGACAGTCACAAATTTTTCAATGTAACAGTCTTAGAAGTATTCTTAATTAACTTTCAAATTAATTTAATTTTAAATCACGTACATGCAAAGCAGCCAGGCTGCACAGCAGCCCAATCAACGGAAGCTTCATCTCTGGCTGATAAGACTCCTCACTGAATGTGCACAGTAGTTGGTACCCAGACACTATTCATACCCGTCAAGGATTAGACTGATAAGATTTGAGTGAGATTGGATGAGATCTCTTAAGCTACATTTGTCCTTTTGGAAATGAGATTATTTGTCAATTTAAGTATAATTTACGGAAATTTTAGAATAGCTGCATAACGTTTTTTGGTATGTATCACTTTGTGTCGACAGTAGAGCACTTGTACAGTGCATAATCCTTCTGGTTAGTCCCACGTACACATAGTGTATAACTGTAAGGCCTCGGTGATGCAAATAATAATCCCCAAGACAGAGTGCAGTGTCAATACCAGTGCTTGTTTCACCAAGCATGCAATATGCATGACAAATCTGTGTTTGCAGACTAGTTTGCCAATGCAGAGAAGTCATGACAACTTCAGTTCAGGCACCTTCTCCTAAAACTGTTGCCTAGAAATAGCACTGCCACTCCCATTCCTATATATCACTGACTTTGCTAACCACAGAGGACCTTGTAAAATGGTTACATGAGGGACCATTTGTATTCCATCTGAACAACATGGAATGTATCAATTTTATGACAAAACTTTGAACATAGGGAATATTGAATTTTAGCCAATTTGGACTCAGTATCAGAAGTTTGAAAATCAAGATCCCCCTCCCCCACCACACTATGCATAGGGGATTTTGGATTTCAGCAGATTTGGACTCAGCATCAAAAGTTGGAAAGTAAACCTACCAATCCCTTACCCCTGAGGACATATGGAATTTAAGGTTTTAGCAGATTTGGACTCAGTATCAGAAGTTGGAAAGTTAACCAACCCCGTTGCCCAACTGGACATGGGTAATTTTGTTTTTTAGCAGTCTAAGACATGACTAGAGGAGCTAACTAGAAGTCACCTGGACCAGATAAACTCCCTAACTTCTGGATCAAGCTGTTCAAGAATTACCATAAACCCATGGCTATAGCATACTCAGTAATAATCAATAATCCATAGCAGAACCCTGAGTGGCTGGTCAAGGTAGTTACCAACCTTCTGCCTAAGAAGAAGGAAATAGGGATCCCAAAAACTACAGACCAATAGCATGCATGCCAACCACCATCAAGATCTTAGCATCCTTTATTACAGATAGACTACACAACCACCTAGAGAATGAATCCATCATGACACGTGAACAGAAGGGGAAATGAAAGACTGCTATGGTTACAAGGACCAACTAATGATAAATAATGCTATCCTTGGAAACTGTAAAACCAAGAAAAAGAATGTATAAACAGCATGGATAGACTATAAGAAGGCCTTTGACAGTGTACTCTATTTATAGATACTCAGATGCCTCAAGATGTACAACATCCACCCAGTACTGATAGCATTCATAAAACAAAGTGTGAGTCATTGGAAAAGCAACATGGCACTAGCCCACAAAGAAGGGATCCTAGAGACTGGACCAATTAGAATCAAGAGAGAAATATTCCAGGGTTATTCACTAAGCCCACTACTTTTCACTATGCCCCTTAACCAAACCAAATGTCGATACCAACTAGATAAACAGACCAAAATCAACCACCTGTTCTATGCAGACAACCTTAACTTGTATGGGACAAATGATAACCAATTAACTGGCTTAATCAACACTGTAAAGCACATGTCAGATGACATCAAAATGGAATTTGGACTAGATAAATGTGCTAAGGCTACATTCAAGAGAGGAAAGAAGGTGCAAGCTGCAAATATTCAACTCAATGATAAGCACGTCATCCAACACCACCTGTAGCAATCAGAAGCCTACAAGTGTCTGGGAATAGAAGAGAGAGAAGGGCTGCAACTTCACCAGATGAAAGGTAAGATCCAGAAGGAATACAAGAGAAGACTTAAGCTAGTACACAAATTAGAACTTAATGCAAGAAACAAAAATAATAGCAATCAACACCCTAGCAGTACCAGTGATCCTCTACAGCTATGGAAACATTGATTGGAAACTGGATGAGATACAAGACCTAGATAGAATGACAAGGAAACAACTCTGTCTGAACAGGATGCTAACTAAGAAAGCAGAAGTGCACAGGATATATCTCCCATTCCTGGAATGCAGAAGATTCCTCATGAATCTGGAAATAGAATACATAAGAAGTTATGATTTGGCATCAAAATGACAACTGCGCTGAAAAAAGGCATCGCAAGAAGAATATTGATCTTCTGTCAGACATTAGTACACCAGTTTGATATAAGTTTCTTCTAAGGGTACATGTACACCGGGAAAAGTTTCATTTTTTTAACCCATTAAAGATGACGTTTATTGTTATTCCTTCACTTAGTAAAAGTAAGCTTTTGATGTATTCATTATTTCATGATGTTTGAATCAGAAATAGAAAAGGAATTCCACATAGATCTAGTCCAAAACACACCCTACTCAATCGGGTTTTTCATGATACGCGTTTCTGTCAGATTACTTGACAGATCTAAAGCTACACAGAAAAAAACTAATTTCGTCAAAAATTCCCCCCAGTGGAGTTGGAACCCAGGACCTCCAGATCATCACTCTAATGCTCTTCCTTCTGAGCTGGGTAGGAATCTGTTGGGAAGGAGATTTCTGAAGTGAGTCATAATAAAGTCATGCTCTATTGATTCTAGAAATGAACAAAGTCCAACATGTGAAGTGGTGCATGAAACAAACACAGCTCTCTTCAGAAATATCCTGCCAAACAGATTCCTGCCTAGCTCAGTTGGTAGAGCATTGGCTTGATGATCCAGACAAACCCCAACTGGGGGAAATTTTTGACGATTTTTTTTGCTCTTTCCTGTGTAAAGATCTGTCAGATAGTCTGACAGAAACACCTTATCCTGAACAACTCAAATGTTTAATGTAGTTGTTACTACGGCATGTATGGGCGTGAAAACTTTGTTAGTAAATACCTGTGGGTTCCTGGTGACAAATTAGTCATTTCCATTAACGGTAACTGTAACACGTGCAATTACAAATACATTTTTAACGTACCTTTATACCCAGTACAAACTAGCAGACATAGGTGTGGACATACCTTTGTAGCAAGTGCCAGTGCATATATATACTTGAAATATCGATAATAATTTTTTGGCGGCTGGATTATATCGTACAGTTGATTTTGAAGATAATCTTTCAAGTCAATCTTTTAAGATAACGTGAACATATTATATTTCAAAATATACCACAAAGTGGATAGAAGAAGAAATTTTAAATATTATTTCCCTTTACACAGAACATAGACATGTTCAAAGATCCTTTCTGTTACCTGTGTCACTGAGGTAGCATGCTGAGAGGCAGGTTCGAATACAGTATACATCCTTTTCACAAAAAATACACGAGTGTACAAAAAAGTCCACAAATCTTAATATTCTACGAATTTCATTCACGCAAAACTTTATTGTGCTTCGCAGTGAACATTAATTATAATGAAAAGCCATTTAAGGTTGCACACAGGCAAAGAAGCATCCACCTCTAAATTTCAAGAATGATTGTTGACCGATTGTTCTTCAATATTGCATAACCTGTGCACAGCTCCACTGAAATTTTGTTTTATTGGAGTTTGTTCCTGAAGGGAAATGGTCTTTCATTCAATTCGATGAATTCAGCAAATCTTAAGAATCAAAGAAATATGGATGGGGATCAAAGATTACCTGTAACTTAATGTTTGCCTGTAATATAAGAGTTTACTCCTTTTCATTCCTGAGTTTTGTGTTCACTGAACCCAATGGATTCGATTATATCAATTTGTGAAAATTCAATTATTGTGGTAATACCTGTTGTATTACGAGGCAAAACCGGCCATGACCACCGTCTTTATGCCAGACAGGATCTGCACCAGTTGTACCCTACCTGCTATGTACCATTAGCGGATCTGGGGACGGAGGGGGGGGGGCGCCAGGGATGCGCCCTCTCCCTCTGGGTCCAAATTCTTTCGTTTTCATGCAGTTTTTTAGGAATAACAGGTTGGCGCCACCACCTTGATGGTTGGCGCCCCCCTGTCTGGGAAATCCCGAATCCGCCACTGGTTACAACAGAATACAACTAATGTGGTTATCTAGGTGTCCTGGATTGGTCATGGTTGGGTGGAAGCAAGAGGCCTCCGTTGAAGGATAATTTTATGTGCTTAGTGGTGCGTGTCTTTTTACATTTATGGCAGAGTTAGGAATTGATTCCAACCAAAAATCCTGACACTCTTTGCCATGTTTGACACAATTTCCTTCTGTGGCTTTCCTTAAAAAATTGCCATAACAGTATACCCCCCCCCCAACACGTACGCCTCTCCATTGTTTTCCTATCACTCTCTTTTCAATATCCTCAGACTTTTTAATACAAAACCATGGGGATTGACCACATCTTATCCTTATCTCACCTCAACATTTCCTTCCCCCCAGAAAAATTACAATAAAAGAATCTAAGATAGTCAAATGCATGCAGATCGCATTGTGCATTACAATTCATGGTTTTTCCTTTGATGTTGAACTTAAGATTTTTACTAATTTTTAAATTCATTTAGGTCATCAAAGTAGCTGGCAAAAAATACAAAAATAATGAAATGTATGCAGACTGCATGGTGTATTATGATTTTGTGTTTTTTCGTTAAATTTTTAACTTTTATGATTTTTGCTATTTTGTGGACCACTGGTCAGTATGCATGTGAGAGCAAGTGGAATATTGAGGCATTGGCCAAATACCCAACAATAAATTATACTGCTTTTGATTGTAACAATGTGTCTAAATTTAGCTGATAGATTTGTATTAAACTTGAAAAAGTGCCATTTTTTCTGTTGATTTTTGGTCGTGAGGTTGTAAGACATTTGCCAGGCACTAGGAGCCGCATCCCATATTAAATAGGAGGGAACGCTCTATTGTACACACGTGAGCACTGATACATGGGGCATCCCACTTAGTGAGGGTTGAATCAACAAATCATGACCATAACACTGGAAACTTATGAAAAACCCCGCAAAGTATATGTCACGGTATTTCGTATAGTATTGAGACTCCTGACTCTTGATCACTAGTTTGGGGGTTCCAATCTCACAGAAGACTCTTTGATTTTGACTATATTTTGTCATTTAATGAATTAGATGCATTTTCTGATTAAAAATAGGAAACACTCAAAGGTTGAAACAAGGAGTACAAATAATCATCGGAAGTTGTCTTTCAAAAATATGTACAAAACCAACAGAACAAGGAATACTATGTTTTCAGTAAATCTTATAGTGTAGTAGATCTACTGATAAAGATTATATAAGAGCAATGGACTATCACAATGGGGATGACTTAAATCTCGGTGTTAATTTGCATGGTAAGAAGCAAGGTTGTTCAAAAATGGTTAATAGGTAGGTGTCTAGGGACAAGTATCAGAAGTACTGTCAAGGAGAGAAGAAACTTGGGTCTGACTATTTTAAGATAATCTACAAAAGGAGATAAACTTGAAAAAGAATCAGGATTTATCTTAATCAAATGTTAGAAATCTGTGACATTGTAACTTGTCAAAGATTTGATGGTTTGTCTGGTCAGGTCACCCCTCAGCACATGAGAAATCAGGAAATCATAAATGAATGAATAATTTGCCAATGTACACAAAAAAAATTCAAATGGTATTTATGTGTGTGTACTAGAAAGAAAATCAAATAACTACTTAGGTATGAGAAGTTCTTT
>JBCAUG010715024.1:0-12970 GCA_038406175.1 Haplosyllis leylae | reverse complement strand
TACACACAAAACAACAAGCCATACCAAGCTGGTTTTCTATGTATCAGGATACCCCACACCAAAAGTTTTGAAGTTGTTGAGGAGCTTGTTCAAGAGTATGAAAATTATACATACAGATGCTTGCCTCACTTCCCATGGGCTGTTGATTATTTAGTTGGCTATGATTGAGCAATAAAATGCATTAATTGTCACGAAATATTAATATTTGTTCTTGTTTTACAGTGTCTAAAAACTGGTCCCAAAACGTCTAAGAACTGGTACCCCCCTGTCCAAGAATTGGGCCTGATTTTCTCTTCAGTTTGGTAGCCATTACTCCCTTATTATTTGAAGATTTAACTGGTAAGTACCACATTTTTTAAGGTATTAATAGTGGCCATAGATGTACAAAAGAAGGTAAAAATTAATGTGAAGTTTCGAAGAAATAGCTTAAATTGTTCACTTGTGTCCAAAAACTGGTCCGAAGACTCGATCTATCAGTTCTGCTCACCTAATACATCGTTTTTCTTTGTTTTATCCAATAAACTTTCGCATGTCTTCGACACAAGCAATGAAAATACTCTATCTGGAATGAAGGAACTATCACCGATCAGTTGCAGACCATCAAGAGTTTCTGCAGACAAGTCCATGTTTCCGATTTTTAACAACACCCCTTGACAAGTATCCCGGTTCACGGCATTATTTTAGTCAATAAAATAAGGCTTCTCACCAAGACCGAAAATAGTAGTCTACATTCAGGATATCGTAGTTATAGCCATGCGATAGTACAGATACTGTATTTTGTATTTTTGCCACCTTATCAGGAATTACTGAAGAAAATAGAATTACTGATTGGAAATTAGTCAGAATTTTTTGAGTACGTGCTTGTTTTTGTCATTTTAACCTACTTCTAACTTGAAAATCTGAAATATGGTCACGTTTTGGTTTTTTGCCCCAAATGTTTTGGCCAGTACTGGGGACATATGAATGTCATTTACTGTTCTGTGAATGTAGATGGGGTGGTGGTTGTACATGGTGGTGGAGACACTTCAACACTACATATTGTAATCAAATTTATTTGAATTTTTGCACTCATAAGTGGTGGGACCCCAAAACCTAGTTCACACTACCCTCACACCCCTCACATCTCTCACACCCCTTGCATTCCTTGCACCCTCATACCCCTTACACCTCTCACACCCTGTGCAAGACAAATCAAGGGTACAAGACTTGGGTGCAAAACATGTGTGAGTGGTGCAAGACATGGGTGTGAGGGTGCAAGACTTAGGTGAAGGGGTGCAAGGTGGGAGAGGTGTGAGAGGTGCAAGGGGCATGAGAGGTAAAAGATGTATGAGTGATGTGAGAAGTGCAAGGGTGTGGGGGTGTAGTCCTTGTAAGTGTTGATGCTGAAAAATCCAATTAATCCTTTATAGACATTTTAGAAGCCACCAGGGCCTACATCTCCTTTGGCAATCAGGGTCAATTATCCAGATGAGCAGTTGACAACATGACCTTTTGTGTCTATCATTTTAACGGTATATGTGAATGCCCTGCCAGACTACAGCTCCATACTGGGACACCTTAAAGGAACATCACCAATGTTAGACTAAAATCAGTAATTTTTGACTCAGGCCTTGCCATGTAAGTCTGCAAGAATTTCAGTTTTTTGATGATGCACATGGTGCAGCATCCATTGGTTACTCAAACTAATTCTTGCAAAAATCAGGTAGTGAAAGTTTCACCTCACACCTCTCATACCCCTTTGCACCTCTCATAGCCATCACACCTCTCCCACCCTTGCACCTCTTCCACCCCTTTCACTTATCACACCCTTTGTACCGCTCACATTTTGCTTGTTTTGAACAGGTAATAATCCGTATGGCATGATTTTTCAGTACCGTGAGTTACTTTGGCGCGGTTTGAGGGAGCGGCCATTATTCTTATTTAACTCACGTGGAGCCACAAAGGAACAAGTCTTTGTCTGGAGCTCTTGCTTTTTCACCTATTTTCTGCATGGAGCTGTGGTTTTGTCGACTTCTAATGCAAGAACATCTTAACTGAATCAACGGTGCAACTGCTAATGTATTTATGGTTTGCTGACAAATTTAAAAAACTGTAAAAATTATAGTCTGAAGTTTGGTGAAATTTGGAAGAAGAAAACAATGGCGGCGGATGAAGAAGACCAACAAAAGAAGTGTGCTCCATCACACCTGCTTGTATTTCACACTGTGACGGCGGGTAAAAATGGAGAAAAACTAGGTTCTGATGAGGAGCAAATTGTTCTCATGACTTACTTGCTGTATGATGTGACAAACAGAAAGGTAAGACTGAAAAAAGTAGATCTAATGGCAGGCCTGGAAATGCAAATGTGCCATTGTTTTGACTAATGATAATTATGTGTTCGAACATAAAGTAAAACCATCTTCATACATACGGAGTGTTTATGCCGCGTATCTAGTCAAAAGAAGTAGAGCGATCAAGTAACTGTAGTCTAAGTATATGTTGACACTATGTTCATATTACCTTGTGTCCGGGAAAGGACAAAGCCGACCATGTCGAACAGGAGGATGAGTAATGTTTTGCTGCAATAAACTGAAGAAGAGGCGGAAATGCCTTCCGTGTGGGGTGTCTTTCCTTGCAATGGCTGAATATTTTATTTCTTTTGTAAAGTGAAATAATTAATTGGGAATTAACAAGTTTTTGTGGAGAAGTAGTTTGGCAGATTTAGAAACACTCGCCAGTGAGATTACTTGGAGAGTACCGGCAAACGCTACTTCCACGATGTAACAGAATTTCTTGCAGTGAATTGCTAAAGAAAGGCAACGTCCGAGCCCTTTCGTCTGTGAGTCAAAATTTGCTCTTATTTTGGCAGGAAAAGAGAAAACAAATTGCATTTGACAGTTCTGAAAATGAAAAGTAAGCTTTGATTGAAAAATAACTGATATGATCAGGAACGTTCTGAAAGAAAGTGACGGTGAAATTCCCATCAGAAAGAAAGTGACGGTGAAATTCCCATCAGAAAAAAATGTTTCATAAATCTCTTGATGGTTTCCTCACGTGAAAGAAAGGAAGTGGGCTTCACCTGGCAGGAAAAAAGAATTGTAGGAACAGGTGTACAGCGTTAGGGGAGCAGATGGCTGCTTTCTGATGTCCCCGGGCTCCAGGCTGGGAGAGTTGTATTGCGCATTGTCAAGTTACATGATAATGACGCGTAACTAGCTTTGACAAATCTGTTGCGACACCAAATAGCGACAAGATTTCGGAAGAATATAAGAAAAGCTAAAATCTGCCCATGAGCCATGCAGAGTTGGAAATCCATCATTCAGCAATATAAAAAATATGTTAATTTAGGCAGTGATTGTCAGGATGGCGCAAGCTCTTTGACAAATAAAAAACGAGATAATTAAGGTACTACGAGTGTAAAAGCTCTACTAGGACTCTGGGGATTTTCCTTTCATCTTTTTGTTGCAACAAGAGGGAAATGCAAAATACTTGAAGCGATAGTTAAAGCAGTTAATCACTGATAACAACAAGGACGTTAAGATTGCATATGCAAACAACTGGAACTAAGTAGCTTTTGTTTATTAATTCCTAAGAATATGAAAATAAACTTTGAAGCAAGCAACGTTAATGCACACATCTCATGTTGAAAGATGTGTCTCGGTGATAATGGTACAATAATGTTGCGGTCAAATGCGATGTATGTCATTGAAAGGCAGTGACATGTAATTGAAGACTGAAACCGGCGAATCTGCCCTTCATATTTAATTGAACGCGAAGAAGCAATGATATCTTAGGTGCCGTATTTTTTCCAGGTTAACGCGTTTTCAGTACATTTACCCACGTATTTGTTCATCAATAAGGTTTTTTTGAGACATTTCGCAAATATTGGTTTATTTTAAAGGTTAACGACGTAGCATCTTTTTGGGAATAGAAACATATTTTTGTCTTTTAATGTTATTAAAACGTAATTAATAATACGTAATTTACACGTCGTGTGTGTCGAGCATTATTTGAAGTCAGTAGCACTGTTAAATTTAGGGGACAGATTACCTGACATGTGGACACTGGTCTTCTTAAAGAGTTACCCATTGTAGGAGTTTAGGTTATTTCAATGAAAGGGTACTTTCATTTTACCTGTAAATATAATCAGTTTTATTTGAATGCCCTGATAAAGCGACTAGATATATGGCAGATAAAAATCTTGGTTAAACACAAACATTATTTGCATTGTGAACAGAGAGTGAACAGTTATTTTTTGCTTTGTAGGACCCTTGATATCGTAATATATCAAATCGTGAAGGACCAAGGAGCTTTAAAAACATTGCCCATATTCAGTAATATATTCTATTTCCTGTTTTTTGCTTTCATGCATGTAGCACACTGTTAGCACTGAGAGGACATTAGCAAACACTGGGGACGTGTTGACTTTGTGATAAGGAGTAAAACCCAGTAGGCAAACCCAACTCTCAGAAATAACAAGCTCGTCTATTGGTTGGTACAGTAGTAGTTGTATGGTGCTACGGAAACACAACAGAATGTTTCTTTTTTGAACGTGGCTAATTTTCGTAATTATTATTATTATTATGATTTAGGTTAAGATTATGTAATCGGTAGTGGTGAAGGTGGATTTTTTGCATCAAGAGGCAAAATGAAATTGTAAAACAAAAAATGGTTTTATTTGGATGATAGTAGCTGTACTAATGTGACGTGTTTGGGAGCACTGTGTTCAGCAGTGCTGGTGGCAAAGTGTAAAATCATTTAAATGTATTTTTTACATTATACCAACTATACTGGTGATTCATTTTTATTCGGGAAAGCAGAAAAAAATGAAAAGGGTAGACTGTTGAGGTTTGGAATGTGGTGGGAGTGAATTTTTCGTAACTGCAAAATATTGAAGGCTTTGAACAGTTTATTTCCATTTTCCAACTGTTCTTTTTTCCCGTGCTGCTTACCTTTTGACAACCTGGTGTTATATTGTATTGCGCTTTACTGTTAATGTTGATCAATGGTTGAATTGACAGTGATTGTTCTTATTATTACGAAGCTTCTGTATTCATTCATTATTCAACTTGAGATTGGACATCTAACATAGATTTGTGTGGTGCGATGGAAGCAGAATGCTGTCAACAATTAAAATGACCCTACAATATGTCAGAACACAGCTCTCATCAGCGTCTTTATTTCTAGAATCTTGTAAATTTTAAAACCGAAGTTAAAAAGTAACATGAACGTACATGATGAAATCTTCCAGTAACCCTAGTATCACACTTTTTTGGCTTTTCTGAGAGAGAAAATTGTAAGAATATTCATTTGCACTGCAGCATGACAGATGCATGTTCAGCATATTTTTGTGAATTTGATGTACTAGTCCTACTGCCGGATAGGAACATGGACACTCCCAAGTGTTGGAAATTTATATTTGAAACCTTTTCGGTTTTAGATAGATAAAGATGTGATTTTACCAAGTATGTGCATCAAATCAGAAAAATATGGTGTTTGTGGGCAAGGGTGTTTGTAACTTTGGTAGTTAGTTGACTAATAGCTGGAATTTTGCTCACCAGGTGGTGTGTGTGCAGAGCCTCGTGACCAGGCCATCTGGTGGAGTGGAGGAGGTGTGTGACGGTGCACTCACGGAGGACTGTAAGGCGGAAACTGGTTTAACAGATGATGACCTTTTGCATGGAAAAGCACTTCACGTTGTGCTCAATGAACTGGATCAGCTACTTGTTACCAAGGGAATCCACCCAGATCATAATGGCAACGCCATCACAGTGGTTACAGATGGGCAGCTACACTTGCGAATGTGTCTTCACTCTGAGGCATCCAAGAAGAGGTTAAAATTACAAATTAGCTAATATTTGACCCCAAAAAAATAGCACCAGCTTGATATTACATTAATTTTGAGAGATTCTCAGAAGGTAATTGTTTTCAGAGCGTATCCATAATACCATAATGTGTTGTTAATGTAGATTTTAAATTATTATCACGTAGGTTGCCACTACAATCATACTTTTACGAATTTTGTGACTTGAGGAAAGAGGTTCAGAAGTTCTTCAATACAGGGACCGTAAAGAACTTAGACGACATGCTGTATTACCTGATGCTGGATGGCCGTGGCCGGGGCACAGGGACGGAGTACGGAGTCAACAGGTGTCACGACATGGTGGCTATTCTCGCATGTCTCCTAAATGCTGGATGCACTTTCACTAATCCTGAAAAGGTACGGCAAATTCGCTAAATTAACAGTTCGATTGTTTGAGGAAACTCTTGTTCTCCCATTTCTATTGGTAATGAATTTGCAACTTTACTGCAGCATTTGCACAGGAAAACTTGGGATTCGGGTGAGATCGAATTAAAATAATGTATCTAGTGTAAATGCTGTTTCAGATAACAAAGGGATTCGAGCCATCAATTTATATGAGCAGCGATTTTATCGAAGATGATCGCGTGATTAAAGCTCGAGGGCTACCATGGCAAGCCTCGGACCATGACATTGCTAGATTTTTCAGTGGACTCAATGTCTCAAATGGTGGTGTCGCAGTATGCCTTTCTAAAAATGGACGGAGGAACGGAGAGGCGTTAATTTATTTTGAAAATACAGAGCAGCGAGATCTTGCTTTGCGCAAACACAAGCATCACATTGGTTCACGTTATGTGGAGTTGTATCCCGGAACGGGAAAGGAGTTTATTCAAATTGCTGGATGCGCCAGCACCAGGGTGTATAATTTCCTCTCTCGGCGCGGAGTCGCCAGCAGCACGAGTATAGTTCGGATGAGAGGGCTTCCGTTCTCCACAAAGACTGCCGAGATCAAGGAATTCTTTGGCTCTGGGAAGCACAGCGTACATGTATTGGACGGGGATGATGGAGTGCTGTATGTGTACCACCCAGATGGGAGACCCACAGGCGATGCATTCGTTTTATTTGCCACAGAAGCTGATGCAAGTAAAGCATTGAAGAAACACTGCAAGGAGAGTATCGGCTCCCGCTACATCGAACTGTACAAAAGCACGCCAGTTGAGGTAACACAGGTTATAAACAAGTGTGCTGATGTGGAGAATTTGAAGAAGGAAAGTGCAGAGAAGAAGCACCATCATGAGCAGCAACTGCCTCTAAGTGTACCCCCCACTGGTAGTCTGCCGTCTGTTTCCAGTGCAAGTGGATTGCTACCAGGATTGATGCACACCCTACCATCCCCCAATTCTGTAACGCCACCATTCCCCACACACTTAACCCCACCCCCGCCTCCCATGCCTCTACAACCCTTGACCAACTTGAACAATTTGCCGCTTCAGCCGATAAGCACAAATACGGTGCCTCTTAAAACTCTCAGTAACAACAATAACTTGCTTCCAGCCAAACTTGATGGGAAGAAAGACTGCCTCCACGTTCAAAATCTGCCACTTGAAGCAAATATGGCGAATATTTTGGCTTTCTTGGATGATCTAGCTCGCAAAGCGACAAGTGTCCACATCATGTATGATATGCATGGGGTGCCAAGGGGAGAAGCCATTATACAGATGGATTCCAGTGAATCTGCCAAACTCGCGGAAATTCAAACCTCAGGAAAACAAATCATATTCAACAACAAAAACTACGTTCTCGAAGCAATGCAGATCTCAAAAGAAGAAATGTTTTCTAAAGCTGTCGCGCCGGCTCCAACAACGCCCAGCTACCAGCAACCGTATATGCCACAGATGCATACTGTGGCGCAGCAGCAAAGCCTACCATTAGGGGGTGGGCAGATCATGTACCATCAACTCATGCAGCAGGTTTTTCATGTTTTTGATGTTTCGTTGCCTTTAGAACGATGGATTTATAACAGCCTAAACAGGGGCTCAGTTAAGACCATATACCACTATACCAGTAAGCCTGTGAAGAAAGTTGCAGTTGTTGATATCAACTTGCAACTGTCTTCATTTACCTAATTTAGTGAAAAATACTTTGATCGTAATTATTATAATTGCAGGTGGCAATTGGCGGCTCAAACCAAACATATCAAATGGCTTTACCCATGTGGTATCCGGGAACGACAATCCCAACGTCGACCACAAGTCCACTGGCAGCAGCAGCAATACAACAAGCGCAACAAGCAGCATTACTGCAACAGCTGCAGCAACAGCAACTGAATACAGCAGCTGTGTCACCGCTCGGTCAGCAGGCCACAATCTATCCACCAAAGATCACCAACCCCACCACAGTAGTCGTCAAGGGTTTGCCGCAGGGAGTTTCTGCGTCCAACATCAGAGCGTTTTTCAAGGGAATCTACGAGTCACTACCAGACATACAAATAGTTATGGGGCCGGATGGGAAACCGGCCGGAGAAGTTCGTGTGACTTTCGGTTCACGCCCCGAGGCGGAGAGAGCAATTATTGAGTGCAACCAGAAGGCAATCGGCAATCGTTGTATAGAGCTTCATATGGCATAACACTGTTACCACAGCGTTTTGAGTGTTGCCATGACAGTCGGTTGCCATAATAATGTTCGTTACTATGGTGAACACACACATATCTCGTACAAAATTGACAAATTAAATGTCAAATAGATTCAGAAATTAATTTTTCTCATCGATTCCAAACGCAAAGGATGGCTTCAGTCTATGTTTGAAAATATTATTTACCTTTTGGGCCAGTGATTTTCTAAGACCGAACGAGCAACGACGGAATGTAATCGTCGAAAGACATTATTATACACATACTACTGAAATGTTTTGACCATTTCAACATTGTATTCAGAGTGAATTCTACATTTTTCATGTGTTCAAAATATTAAATGCTGTGCACTTGTGTGTGCTCGTAGACTTTTACAAAAATGTGTTCATTACTAATCCAGTATTTGTTAATATTTTCTCAATGTGAAATTTAAAGGGAGATGAATTCATTGTACACAAAAGCAAGGGACCAGTCACCAGTGTTTACAAAACCTTCGTTCGTTGATCTCGCTTAGTTAACGAATTTACATTAATGTATTTTGACATTTCAGAATTAGGTTCAGCACGAAGTATTGTATTTGCTGGCAAGTGATGTGACAATAGTTATAAAATTGTTCTTTGACCGATTTTCCCGATAAATTTTAAAATAGTTAAAGTTGGTTGACATGGATTTTTTTGTCTCGGTTACAGTATGTCGAGGTGTGTACGGTGTTGAGAAGCATAAATTATTCGTTGCCTTGCATTGCTGTTTGGTATCTGCTACAATTATTTTTTTTCTTAAACATGACCGGCTACTTAACTGCCAGACAAGTTCAGAACTTGCTTTCACTCGAGCAAAAGTGTTTCCGGTGAAAATTCCTTACTGTAGTAAAAACGCTCATTTAAGTATGTTCTACAGTTGTAGACATGGCGAGTGTGTAAATAGTTGTACAAATGAAATCACTGTCGTTCAAATCTGTCTCAACACAAAACGGAATCTGATTCATTTGAACCCAGAGGTTAAAATCACACATGATGGGTACACTTTAAAAACTTGTTTTCAAGCGGAAATCTTCTGGTTTTGTGACGTTTAAGTAAACTGAGTGGAGCCTTCGTCTTCATTGTGATTATCGTTTCATTTTGGCTCTCGATTGAATTCATTAGCATTCATTTTTGCACACAGTTCAATTTTATTTCAGTGCATCAGGGTGACAATGATCAGTGCTGTTTTTTTTTAACGTTTTCGTTTTGCATGTACCAGATGGAAGCAAATGTTTTCAAGAATGATCTCAGTTTGAAGAAATAGCTTCGTGTTTGACGGTGTGGAATTTGCAAAAACCAACCAATATGTTGGTGGACTTAATCGTCGAGTCTGTACTGTTTTGTAACGAAGCCAGTTCTTTGTCGAAGTTGCTTGTTTGGTGTGCTTTAGGTTGTGTACATATGTATACATAACGTTCTGTATTATAATTAACTTGTGCATTTACAAACAGAAGTGTTTGCCGTAAGGTGTTCAGTATTTGTAGAGAATAGTTCTTCCTCTTTAATTTTTTTGTGAAAAAACGTTGATAATTTTCTACATATTTCCGATTGTTAAATACTAAAAAATAATATAATGACCAGAATAATATACAAAGAGTTAAGATAGGTTTAAGTATTGCTACATGGAGAATCAATACACGTATTTGTGTGTACTGTTTCATTATTATCAGAGGTCCTGCCTGGTGCTCACCTCGTCACTATGCTCTAATTTGTGATTTAGCAATTTAGTTTCAGACCAAAAAAAAAAATCGATACACAACTGTTTCAATGTGGCCAAGTGTGACTGCCAATGATTAATTCACTTGCAAATGTATGCCTGTCCTCTTCGAATAATATACAGAAAATTCACTTGATACGGAAGAACTACTATTGGTTCTATGTTGACCTGAAGTATATGTGTTGCCAAATTTATGTTAGTAATTTTTCCCACTGAAAAGAAAAGTGCTCAAAAGAATTTTTATAATTTTCTATGGAAAGATGCATTTATTTTGTAAAATAAATTACACAGAAAATTTACCGGAAAGCGTTCGTTTTATATATTGTACACCAAACTCACTAGTTTTTAACTTTATTCAGTGGAGTGAGACATTTACAAGCTATTGGGAGATTACTAGTCGAAATGGTAGCTACTTTTAACGTATATTCCCAAGGATACCAGTGTTTCAGTGGAACCATTCCCACTATTCTGCCTGTTAGTCCCGAAGTTACCAGTCTGACATTATCACTTCTCTTATCAGTTTGTTCGAATATGAGTGGGTTAATGCATAATTTTTAAGAATCATCTGGAAGAATTGGCGGGAAGAGATCGTGGGTTTTGAACGGTTTCCTAGCAGAAACACCTGAATCGAACTGTTTACTGGCTCCTACTTACAACGTGAACGAACAATTTCTTCGGATCAAGGTCATCGACCAGTATTTGAAGTTCAATAAAAGGAAACATTTACTGCAAACAGTTTCTTTTGCAACTCATTGCACTCTTCATGTGGCAATGCACCTGTTCTTGGCAACCAAATTTTATCGGTAAAATAGGAATTTACGGACCATGGAAACGACTGTATTTTTTGTTTGTTTGTTTGTTTTTTTTGTTTTTTTTTTTGCAAATACAATTTAGAAATAATCTGCCATGCTAGCATCCCGAATGCATCCAGCTTCATCAAGATTTGATGAAATCCTGTATATCCTGCCGCCGGTGAGTCAGATCACAGTAGGGACTGTTTTCAGTTTGCTTACAATTGCACAGCCAGTATTCCTTGGTCTCCTCCACCTTGAAACGAATGGGTCGGAACTTCTTCATTTTAGTCTTGTGGAATCTGGTTGTGTCCATGGATTTATGGGATCCATCGCAGAATGGCTGAAAGTAAACAAGTTCGTGTGTATAAAATTTAAGACCACCAGTATGCAATAAATGTAATGCCATAAAATGCAATCAACTGTCATGAACACGGTCACCTGCAATCTCACACTCTAATTGAAGGTTTACCAAATGGTGCAATTTTTTGATCAAATTGTGATCCCTTGTATTCTATTCTTTGGTATTTTGTATATGAACCTTGCAATTTCCCATTCTTATCTAGCATCGCAATCACTTAATTATCGTGATTTCACTCGAATGGCTTGGTTACATATTAGCTGTTTTTACACAAAATTACAGTTTTGAAAGTGCTCTTTGTGTTGCCATGACCAGATCTGCATCAACCGTCCTGAGTCATTTCACTGGGTCCTTCTTACAAAGAAAGGAAACTGGTCGTTGTACCACCTCGTTGTAAGCGGGACCTAGCGTACTATTTCGTTGATCTCAACCTGAAACAAATTGGCACGAACGAACAATTAAAAATGATTCTCACTTGATTTCTACTGACGCCACATGAGCACCACGCGTACAACTTCCCCGCCTCCAGTTCGATTTTGAATGGTTTTTTGTCATATATTTTGCCTTTTGGCCTCTCCAAGTCAAATTCTCCCGCGAAGTATTCTCGTTCCATATGAGGTCGTTCAGGCCACGTTTTCTCTACGATTTCCGGATCTGGGTCTGGTGTATCAGGTCTCTTGAAACGCGATCTCTGTCAAAAGTGAATGCGTATTTCTGAAAGAATACTCGGATAGTTTGAAATATTTTTCTCATCAATATCTATGAAGGGCTCAACCCGGGTAATTCACAACTAGGCTGTATGTACAGAATTACCATATACCATGTAATATTTGAAAACCCCAAATCCAGAAGCAATTTATGATCATCAAGGGGCATTTTACATCTTATTTGTACGCAATAAGATCTACACGTGCTGTAAAAAATGATAAGTATTATCTTTCACTAGCTTATCCTTCTGGTTGTCGAGTGTCTTACGTCATCTAATGCCAAGAATTAAGTGGAAATAGGATAAAAATCGAGTGGCTAGTGTTCACTTTGGTAGATTGAGAAATCAATATTCTGCTGAACAATTAAACCTCATGGTCTTGTCTGTAACAAATCATACTGTTAGATGCTCAGAAGCATCTTTTGTAACTCTGAAGAGTTCTGCCAGGTTGGAAAAGCTTCCGATTACGTGAGCCACTACATTGGGTGACAACTTTCGCCATAACATTTTTCCAGTCTATAGGCAGTGAAAATATTACATTTGTTCTAACAGTTGAAATATTAAAATTTCTTCCCATTTGTCCATCCACAGATAAAATGCCACAATTTATGCTGCTTATCCTGATCAGAAGTGAAAAGTCAAAATATTAAGAAGGCTTTTACAACAAATGTTGGAGCATTTTCAAAGCCTATAAGCTTTAAAAGTGTTATGACATGCAGTAGCTCACGTATTCGTCAGTCTTTTCCCAGATCTGCAGGTGGATTATCTCGCGGGTCTATTTCCTTGATTCAACGCATTTTTTGAACCGAATAACGGGCTGAAAAACGCTAGATCTCTCTGTAATACCTTAATGCCAAACATACACAGCGCTATTCCACTAGCGGATCCAGGAGGGGGTCCCGGGGGACCAGGACCCCCCCCTCCCCCCCAACCTGTAGGCCCCAACATACCATTTCCAAACCCCAC
>JBCAUG010715013.1:0-12970 GCA_038406175.1 Haplosyllis leylae | reverse complement strand
CCAGCCAAACAAGAATGACATTCTTTGGGGTTTATTTGTATGTCTATTAGACAAGCCTCTGTCAGCTTTATGCTGTGCGAACAAATTAGAGGGATTGGTTGGATACGGTCTAAAAGTATATTGTTTTGCTGTACAGTAATATTTCATACTGTTATTAAAACATCACCTGGATAAATGAATTCGGCTTGACATAAATAAATTGATAATAAAGTTTACAAGCTAATTAATTAAAGTGCACAAAAATTTTTTTGGGGTTATTTTTAAATTTACATATAAATGAGGATTGTAAGTAATAAAATGTAAAAGTCATTTATAAGTAATAAAATTGTTACATGGTTTATATCTGTGGTTTTGAATTTTTAACTAAGCGTAAGAATTGAAATAGACAATTAAGTGTAGTGAAAAATCTACACAGTAGCCGGCATAAAATACCATGATTAGAGGAGAATAGGGAAAGGTTGTTTGCAACTGTGTAGTTATTTTATAGCATGATGGTAATTTTATACATCATGACCCAAAAGTGTCAAACTGCAAAGTACAGAGTGCGCATGTGTTGATGAAGCTGGGCAACAGACGATAAAGTGACATACTTTCATATGTGCTGAAGTGTTGTTGGGCCCCCAATACGAAATTTTGTGAATAAGTGTGACCACTATAGTAGTCAATGGCAGTGTAAGGCTTAAGCCTATAAATGGCTTTCATTTTTTTGCTCAAAATATGAACAGAATGGGATGTCAGAGACTGACACAAGTCTAGCTAAGACCACAAGGTCAAGGCCGCCCCTGGCCATTATATAACATGCCCCTAGCAGACCACTTCAGTAAATGCTCCCAGCTAATGCACAACCTGTAGCCCTGCCAATGAACTGACATTCACGCACCCTAACCGTGTCTCTTGTCTTTATGACCCCACGACACAGTGTAAGAAGAAACGCAACTGAATGGTTTTGTAAGTATTGCTCAGCTACACGTACTGTGTTTGTCATCCACCAGAACTAGATGGGTCTATTTTCCTGAATCTTGCTAGGCTAGAAGGAATCCACAAAATCAAGAAATGCCTTCTTCTACCTGTGGATTATATCAGCTCTTATTTCCACATGCCACACATTTACCTGGGATATTAAAATGGACTGGGGGTTATTGGACAAAAATGCAGGAGAATCAAGAATTGTCTTATCATCAATATTTTTGCATTGTCATTGGCGTCGCCATGAACTAAAATGGTCCTGACTCAAAGAAACGTGTAACTATTTTGTTCAGGTGGATTAATATTGTTACAGACCTAAATATGCATACGCCGGTTCTTCTCTGAATAATCTTTGTACATGATAAGATTATGACTGTAACAGTCTTGGGGAGAGTTTGTAGAGCGCAACTGTTCAGTTGATGGACCCCCAGATTTGCCTCCCCCCCATCCCCCACCTGGCAGAAGACCGGGCCTCTGGTTGCAGCTCAAACTAACCAAAATTTCACACTAAAAATAATAGCAGAACTTTAAAATATCCTTTGGTGACAGTGTAAGAAGAACCGCAACTGAATGGTTTTGTAAGTATTGCTCAGCTACACGTACTGCTCACTGATGCATATTTTACATGGTACCAATTTGGATCCAGCCACCCCAGGTTGAATCTTTGGTCTCTGGATGCACCTCAGACTCAGACTGACCAAAATTTCACACCCTCGGTGAAAGGTCAGGCCTCTGGCTGCAGCTCAGACTGACCAAAATCTCACACCAAAAAATAATGGCAGATTTAGCATGATACAAATTCAGACCCCCTTCCCCAGCTGAAGCTGAGACCTCTTGCTGCAGCTCCAACTAACTAGACTTCCACACTTAAAGATAATGGCTGATTTCACTCATTCACTGATATCTGCATCCAGCCCTTGCTAATACAGGTGTTGCCTTGCATTCTCCTGAACATTTTTTACTGACAAGTGACCTAGATGTAGTCTATGAAGGTACTCCAAGAGGCTGACTGGAATGACAATTCTTGGTCCTTTCAGGAGGCTGGGAACTCATCCCTGAAGTCCCAGTCTGTGTTACTTCTTCCACTTCGGCTACCCAGGACTTTGAAAAGACAATACAGTGAACTCTAATACCCAGATTGATTTCCTCAGAGTTCCTGGAGGGTCACCTGCCCAATGCATCAGTGAGCAGCATCTCCCTGCTGGGCCTGTATTTGATTGTCAGATCATATTGCTGTAGCTGTAACAACATCCTCTGGACATGGAGGCACATTGGCAAGGCTCTTCTATTGTGTCATATTGAGGAGCTTGTAACACTACACTGTGAATGGTCTTCCAAATGCATAGGTGTGGAACCACTGACAAGCACATTCAAGCAAAATCTCTCAATGTTGTCATACCTAGTCTCTGTATCTGTAAGACTCTTGCTGGCAGAGACTGTCAGTAGGCCTTCCTTAGACAAGACAAGTACCCAGACCACTTGAATGGTTACTGGCTTACTTTGGTCATAGTATCTCAGTGACTGTGTGGCTGTCTTGTCTTGTCAGTGAGCTCCTTGATTTTCTGAAAGCTGGAGTATTCCATTTGATCCCAGAGAAAGACTGTATGTTGTTTCAGCATTGTCAACAGTGGCTCAGTGTGATGTGTGAGATGTAGTTCAAAGTTCCTGACATAAGTCACCATTCTAATAAAGCCAGCCAGCTGTAATTTGTCTATGGGAGGAGCCATCTCAATGATGCCTTGGATTTTCTTCAGGCAAGGTTGTATGCCCTCCTGCTGTATTCATGTCCAAAGATTGAGACCCTTGGTCTTTTTAGTTCAAGTATCTTGCTGTTCAATACCAGGTCTTTCAATTGTACTACATCCATGAGGTTAATTAAGTTCTTGTCATGGTCAGAAATGCCATAGATGACAATGTCATCATGAATACTAATTACTCTAGGGCATTTTTCCATTATGATATCCATCTTCATTTGAAACACAGCTTGCCTCATCTTGGCTCCAAGGGGCATCTGCTTGAATCTGTAATTTCCTTTGTAGGTGTTGATCACCTGGAGTTTACTTCTGACATCAGTAAGATGTACCTTCAAGAATGACTATCTGCCTTTATGAAGACCACTGCACCAGCTAGCTGATGGGAATTTTCTTCCACTGTCTGTAGCTTGTGGTTAAACCACCTCAGCCCATCACAGGGCTATTGTTATGACATTGCAGGGATCAAATAACATGGTCAAGACTAAGAGCAAAGCATGTTTGATCAAATTGTCATTCATTTACAATGGAAAATCAAGAAAAAAGCAGTGATGTTCATCATGGCTGTCTTCCCTTTGGTTACAGCATCAGTGGCCTGAGCCACAAAGACTTCGGGGTGGCTAATTAATGAATTGTACCTTTGCCACTAAGACCCAGTATGAAACCATCTTTAAAATATTTTAAAAAATTTCCTAATGAATGACTGAACACAACAGTAAAACCCCACCATATCAGTCATACTCCCCTTTCAATGAGCCAAGTCTGAAAAGAAGTTAGGGTATAATCTTAATAATTCTTCAACAATGTTCACATTTAGACATATGCTCATAATGGATGTGGTACTCTCTTGATCCAGAAAGCTCTTGGGGGTTTGATCTTCTTCTCTGGATGTTGATGACATTGGAGGTGGCTGCTCAGCATTAATATGGCAAGTTTGCTGGTGTCCCTGTTGCTTTTAACATTGATGTTTTGTGCATTATGGCTGAGTGTTTACTTTGGGAGGGTATAGTGCTCCTAAAATTAGAAGCTTTTGCAATGTGGTTATCTTTATCTTTGGGAGGGTGTGGTGATGCTGCAAGGGGCCACTTTGCCCTCTCACAGGCAATGAACTACTTACTTGATTCTCTGCAAATTGGCAGGCTCTTGCTCATCACTGACATTGACCTCCCTGCCATGTTTGGTCTTCCTACACTTTTTCCGTCTGTTTGCAGCAATGTTGACTTGAGAAGTAAATGCACCAACTATGTCGCTATCTTTGGGAGAGTTTGGAAGAAGCCTTACAGGAATCAATATGTGCTTGTTTCTATCTGCTGCTCTCCTTTTGCATTTGAGTGCCTTGTGGTTGCTGTGGTATAACTTGTTAAGATCCTGGCCTCTTCTGTCCACCACAGTCCACTCCCCATCACCTTACAAGCAGAGTAGCAACTACACCAGAAAGCCAAGACACCATGGGGAATGAACAAGGGTAAATGATGTGATTGGGGAGGTGGCAGGAAAGGCAGACCATAGAAGAAGCCTGGAAAGCCATTCAAGGCAATGCTGCTGGTAGTATTGTGAGATAGACTACCATACCCTCCCAAGTGGTGAAGTCAGAGGCCAGTCATTTCCTCATATTAAAACTCTTGTGGCTTAGCATTCTGGGTAAATTTCCTTACATCAAAATGGAGTGCAGCATGGTATAGTAAATCTATCTTTTGTGCCTCTACCTCCTCAGCCTTGAATTATCATTTGTTGAACAGGTCCTTGATGTAAATGTCCAACTTGTCTGTGGTTTGGCCATTTCTCTGTCTGATAGCAGTAAGGTATTCATCTCTGTGCTACCAGTCTGAGGAAGACTTTCCAAAGCTCTTGGCAAAGACATCCCAGACTCCATCAGGCATCTTTGTTAGTAGCTTCATTCTTCAAGATTTCCCATCTGTCAGTTACTTCCTTGCCTCCAAGGAAAAGAATGTGCTCTGCTTGCTTCTCCTGCCAGTCCATCACTGAAATGTTGACCACCATCACATTCAGTCCAATTGAAAATATTTGGGAGAGTGCAGAGGTCTTGTAAAGTTGCAAGAGAATCACACCATTTACCACTCCCCTGTAAATGTTAACCAAAGTTGTTAAAAAATATTAACCAAAGCTGTTATTGACTGAGGTCATCAGTGTTTGATCAGGAAGAGTCCATACCAAGCAAGGCTTAATGGAGCTCACTGTAATGATATATATCACATTAACACTGGCCTTTTGACTCCTTGACCTGCCACTTAGTATAGGACTTTGGCTTGTACCATACTTGATATGTAATGTAACTAGGTCACCAGGTTGACAACACTCCCACAAAAATGCTGGCTTCATGCCAAAATTTGAAGGCAATTTTAAAGAGCAGGGCTTTGCCCTGGAAAGCCACTGACAATGAATGGATCCAATAATCACAATAATATGGATAATTGCCTTGACTGTGCCCCTATGTCATGATTTCTCTCTGCTGTACTCCAACTGACCACTGATGCATATAACCTGCTCAGCAAGCACACTTGTATCCATATGAAAGAAACCAATGCCCAGAGAGCAAAAAGGCAACATTCAGACAATAATATTCCAATAATGGCAACTAAGTCTGAGCTGCCACTATGTCACACAATATAGTGACAGGATGTTTACTTAAGGCATGTGCAATTTATAAATCAAGATGTACAGGTTATGTTTGTGGTGTGACATCTAGTACTGAAGCATCTATTAGCTGTGGTTTAAGGCCTTATATCTTGGGACATTGGCAGTTTTCAGCATGTTTTTTGCAATTTTAAGGCACCTCATAGGCCCGTAGTGGCATGATGACCCCATATTCCTGTAGATAAGGTCCTAAGCTTTGACATGAGTGGTGTTACATCAATATTGGACAAGAATTAGCTTCAGAAATGAGGAAAATGTGACACAACCTCCAATTTTTGCATGATCATGATAAATTTCAAAACTTCACCAAATCACTTAAAATTAATCATTTTGGTGTTCCAAGACTATAGTATAGTATTTTTTACAACATTTCACTATTTTTAAAACAAATGACTTGAATTGATTAATCCTTCCTAGCATTACTATTTTCACAGGTAAATATTCACATATTCAGTGAATATATATATATTCACTAAATTCACTGAGTGCATCCACTACCAAGTGAGAAGCATGAATATGTCACGTAGCAAAGTCAAACAGCTTGACTATGCAGGAGGTTCACAAAAAATATCTTGACACAGTGAGGGTCACACATAATGATCTCAATTTTGATGTCACATATGATGGTCACTAAAACCCTTCAAATGTTCACAGGAGGTATTTTTGACCAATTTTGATGACCTTCACATGTGATGTCAAAGTTGATGTCAATATGTGTGAACCTCATTATGTCAATTTATTTTTTTTGTAAACCTCCTCCATAGTCCAGCTGTTTGACAATTTGACATATGACTTCTTTTTGACAATTTGACATCTTTTCACATGTTGACACATTACTTAAACCACCTCAGTCTATCACAGGACTATTTTGGAAATGTAAACTTGAATATTTTCATATTTTTCATCAGTATGATGGGAATTTTACACATTTTTGTGGATCTGTTCACATGTAGATTGCAAAAATAAGATATATTCACATTCACAGATGAAAAAGTTGAGACTAAAAACATGTTGGCATAAATTCAAGTTTACGAAGTCAAATACAAAACGTGATGATCTTCAATGTTGATACGAGTCAACAGACACAAAGAGTGACAATATTTGAGACAAAAATAAAACTTTTTGTATGTGCCGTGAAACAATGTGAAAGGTGTCAGTCCATGATGACATGCATTGATTTCAACATGCACTGCCAGGTGACGTGTAAAGATTGGTATCCACAAGATGTCTCACCAGTACAGTTATCGTACGGTGAAATGAAAATGATAGAATAAACCTGAATCGGACAATAAAAAATTGTTTGAGATACAAGTGAATCAAACACAAATGCCAAGTCATTTTTTTATTTGTTACAGTTGTAGTACCACTGGTCTCCCCTGTTCCAATGAAATAGGTCACGAAAAAGATGTCCCCAAAGATTTTCACCCACTAGGAATTTTTGAAAATGGAAATGATGTCCTTGTATCAATAAAGTTCGGGTATGTTCCTCTTTCGTTTTTGTAATTCTTGGAGCAGAATGATTTCATTCGGGGAATGAAATGCGCACGAAAAGGCTTATGCAGGGGGGATCAGCGCGGCGGATTACATGTGAACTAACGAACTTGAATCAAGTTTAAGAAAAACACATAAATGAAAATTCCTCTTACAGTACTTTCACAACTGTTTTTAAAATATGCCTATATGCTAGATGTTTTGATTCATCAATTTGTTTGCCTCGAATTTTCTAAGGGCACTTTGCCAATTCTTTTAAAGTTTTAAAAAAACATTTGATTGCAGAAAACTTAAATGAAGTTAAATCAAGTTCAGTGACAAAATGGTTTTTTAAAAGTTTAGAAGAATTGGCAAAGTGCTGCCAGAAAATTCCAGGAGGACAAACTGATGAATCAAAATGTCTAGCGTATAGGCATATTTTAAAAACAGTTGTGAAGGTACTGTAAGAGAAATTCTAAGTTTTCTGTTTTTCCAGTTTACCTGCGATCCGCCACGCTGATCCCCTGTTATGGCTTCTCATTGAAATAAGGGGGCCTTGGAAGTCGAAATTTATTCCGCACTTGTAGATAAAATTGGTAATGTTTGCTCGCGTGATTCATTTCAATGAATTAAACATTTTCAAACACTGTCGCATTCATGAATACAATTTGGCACTTTAAAAATTCACAGATCTGTTTGTCCATATCATATGATATTTAGTGTGCATTGCAAGTGTACTTTAGGCAAAGCTTGGCCGGAAATTAAAATTATCTGTCATAATGACATAACTATATGCAATGATATCTATTTCCATTAGGACCCTTTAAACATCGCCCATATATCTATAAGATTAATCGTTTTCACTGAGAGACCATGGCTTTGACCATGATATAGTTCACAGGGTCCGAAGAGAATAGACGTTGTTGAGTCAATAAAAGTAATTGCGAACCGTCCATATGATTGTTACTTTTTTGCCCTTTACATCAGCTTCCGACCAATGGTATCGTTGTCTTCCTCGCGGCAGGAAGAGTGCATTTTTTCCAGAGAACACACATGAAAAATATGTTTGGCTTTTCCCACAATTCTCTATTTTCATGTATTGGGTAAGAAGGTTGACTTGAAGACATAAATCCTAAATGGCAGCCAATTGATTGTTTCCTCATGAAGATGCATTCTGTGGAAATCTATAGAATTCTATAGAATCTGATAAATCACTGAAGCATGAATAGGGATAAATTTAAATGTTCTTTGTTACCTATGTCTTTGTGGCATTGTACTAGCATATCTGCCTCTTACACAAGAGGTAGTAGGTTCGAATACCATTTCTTACTACAGTTTTTGATACATTCTGTAGAATTTCTACAAAATTTCCTTAGAAAAAACTCGTTTGCGGACTCCAACGTATGAACTCTTTTGCCCTAATCTACCGTTCGAGTTTTTCACAAACACACAATTGTCAATGCTGATATTATTGCCAAATTTGTGTTGTAATATATTTGCTGTTTTCTTCTTTATTTGCAGGATATGATGTTAGTAAATGTGATATGAGAAATCAAGTAAAAACATACTTTATTAGACAAGTTGATTTTAATGGCACAGCTACAACAAAGTTGGCAATGTTAGCATTCTTGTATTGCGGGAGTTTCTGAAAAACTCTGCTAGCAAATGACTTCATGAAAATCCCATAACTAAGTCACTGAAAAGGGTTGTTGTCGAACACAAAATAGGTAATAATAAATAAGCAAAATTAGAAAGTTAAATGCCATTCTAAGATGTTATAACAAACCAGGTTTCCTCATTACAGTACAGTTAATGTGGTTAATTTTCGCGGGAAACCTTAAAAGCGACGTCTTTATCTAATTACAGAAGTTAATTAGATAGCTCAAGCTAAAAATAATCACTGCCTTAGCACATTGACATTTAGCGTAAATACAACTTGTTTTTGGCACGATTGTGAAAAAAATTGTTGCTACCTTTTCAACAAGAAAATGATAAGTTGTGTTTTTGTTTACTTCGTAATCTAGAATTCAACTTCTGGTACAATGTATTCCACTTCTAGATGTTACAATCTGGCATTCTTTAGAAAGTAATGGAAGTATTAAATTTAAAGTCATGTTTTCTTGTTCAGAAAATTAATCGACTTTTTCTTTTATGAAGATACATTCTGTAGAATTCTATAGAATATTTTAGAATTTGATAAATCACTGAAGCATGAATTGGGATTAATTTAAATGTTCTCTTTGTTACCTATGTCTTTGTGGCACTGTGCTAGTATCACTACCATTTACACAAGAGGTAGTAGGTTCGAATACCATTTTACAATTTTTTTTACAGAATTTCATTTGGAAAAACTCGAATGGAGCGTGTCCTTGGTGAATTGTTATTCAATTGAAGATCATGCGAACCTACAAGAAGCATTCAGTGTGAAGGAAGCTTTGGTTATTTTACATACTTTGTCGCTCATGACTACGAAAAAAGAAAATTTTGTACTTGCCTACAGATATCTCAGCAAATAAGAAACCGACAAAAATGTAACATTTTTATAACAAACATTGTTCAAAAAGCCATCACTTATTCAGATGTAAAAATTAGTTGACATATTTGATTCCTATAACAGATAAGCTTAATTTTAAAATAAAGTGTAAAGGTGAATTGGGATGAAAACTTGACTACGCAAACAACAAATTGTAGCACCGCAAGAATCTTTTATCGCAAAATAATACATACTCGATAATATTAAAATTAAAACAAAAGATTTTGTTCTTAGATGGTAAACTAGAACACCATCACACACGAACAGAGAACAGCATCTGCAACAAAAATAACGATCGAACGGATCTCCATGTTTTCATGTCACTCTACATTGCATATATTTCTTTTACCATTTTGGATGGTTCAGTTTCTGGGAACGGTCTCAAGTACGGTTGAAGTGGGTAATTTATCGTGCTAATATAAAACTAGAGCTTAAAATAAAGCGGTAAAAATTGAATGAAGAGTTGCCAGTTCCGACAAACTCAACACATAACTTGTAGTGAACCGAAGTAACTGATGGTTCATCTACTCCAGAATGGCGGCGCGGTGTTGTGCGGAGCAGGAAATGTTGTCTCGACAAAAGAACATCAAAACTTACTACTTTTTTGGAAAATATTCAGTTCTTGTATATCTCTGTTTTGGTGAATAATGGCAAAATCAACAATTCTGGAAGATATTTTACTTATGGAGTCTGTTATTTGGCAAATATAGTGACAATTATTTGGAAAATATAGTGACAAAACTGTAAAAATGCACCTTTAGGTCATGAGATATTGATTATTTCCCTATATTTTTTTAAATATAGGCATTAACAAACTAAATTTCTTTCAGAATTTTGATTGTGTCATTATCCACTGAAACAAAGATTGAATATTTTCTTGAAAAAGTACTTAATTTTGACTTTTTCTGTCGAGACAAGTCATTCGTTCCATTTGAATATAACCAATACATGAAATACCTTCTAATTTGGTTTGGTTTTTATTGATTTGTTTCATTCGAATCAAAACAATGGCAATAAACCGTAGAGTCTATTTCGGAAAAGCCTCAATCTCAAAACTTCATATGTAATTCTTTCTATTCTCCAACACATTGTTCAAAAAGCAGGCGTTCTTAATTGTGACAAGTGATTTCTCAAGAGATTTCAACGCATTTGAGGTGTTCAGTAAATCATTTAAAAAATAGATCTATATATCGATATGACCATCGTATATGCGTCTTTCATCAATTAGAAGAAAATGTCTTTCGATTTGTTGATAATTTCCTTTCTCTTTACTGAAAACATGAATTCAGCATTTAAGAAAACTATTTAGTGCAAATTAGCAATTAATTTCCCGGCTATCCCAACTTTATTTAAAACTAACTTGTGTATGTTTCAATAAAAAGAGTGGAAACTACCCAGAAGCTTGGTTTGATTTCTATTGGTGGTCCTCTTCATTTTACATGGCAAAATAAAAAAATTAAAAAGACTACATTGCAGAGTATTTTTTAGTCTTAGAAGAAATTTCAGGAGTTTCACTTTCACATTGAGGCCAATGATCCTTTGGTCCCGGAGCATCTTCCAGCGACAAATCTCTTTCAAATCTAACGTAATCTTGAATGGGGGAGAAAAGGACATCAAGGTAAAGACTGGGAGTGTTCATCTCATCAAAAATCAATTCATCGAGGAGCGTAAACCAGTATTCATCCAAACCAAAACAAAACATTCGAACAGTGGTATTTCTTATCAGGCAGGAAAAAGAATCAAAGTTCATGATAAGATTATCTAATACATCATCTGCCACAACAGTTAGATTCCCGTATGCGAAATTTCCGTATTGTCCAAGAAACTGGTCTGTTTTCTGTTTCGGCAGAGGGGTTGTGTCCGATAGTTTCATCGGTGATGTGTTAATGTTGAGATCGGAATGACAGTATTGTGGTCGTTGAATGTCTGATAAATTATAGAATGGCTCAGGGAAAGAACAGGTTTTCGAAGAGTTTAACCATGGTTCTTCGTCAAGGACAACATCAGCTACAATCAGAGTGAAAACAACATTGAAAATAGACAGGACGAAACTTATCTTTCTCAAGTAACTTAGTCAAAGAAATGTCCATTGGAGACACTGTAAGGTGCGCGTTAGGCGTGCCTCGCGTGCGTAAAAGAGAGTAACTCTTAGTCGTGGGAAAGTGCATTTATTCTACTCTGGCCCTACTAGTGGTGCGCTCTATATATATACGGGTGTATCTCGGATAGCCATAGCCCGGTCCGGTTTGGCTATAAGGTATGGGTGGAGCCCTCACTGTGCGTGCTTAAGCACTTGTCGTACCCTGCAACACAGTACTATCCTATGTGCAAATAAATTAAATATTGCCAATTAATTTTCTAACGCAACTAAACCGTCGAAGATTTTTTTCAGGTAAACTTACCAATAAACATAGCAATATGGTCCATGGCCCAGAAGTCTCCCTGAATACCATTTACAGTGGTGTAGATACCAAGATTAACATCTGGAAACAGATGATACTGGGTGTATTGACCATAAATAACACCCGGGTGCATGACCGCCCGGTATCCCCTGAAACATGAAAAGAATGGTACTTCGAGATAATCGAGTTTTTTCAAAAGTCTTGTCTAATTAGATGAATTGGACAAAAAGAAATTTTACAAAAGTGGGGTTCGAGTCCAGGATCTCCTGCTTATATTCCAACAGCTTTAACCATTACACCACAGAGTCAACTTTGCTTATAGGGAACTTTAAAAAGCACCTATTTCATGCACCACTCCATCTATCCAATTCGTCTAATTCATCCAATTAGATGAAAACTTGCCCATTTTGAAAAATCTAGATTGGTTGACAGCGGAGTGATATTGAAGAAAAAGGCTCCAAAAGCATTCTGAGCCATTTCTTTCAGCTTCCTCCTGCTCAATTTCTAAAGCCAGTATTATTGTCTCGTATACTCCAATGTTTGCGTACATATTTTCGAAAAACGTATCACTACCTGTAAGAACCTGGTCCAATGCCCAACCCGTATGATGACCAGTATTCGTAGCTGACTGGTACACTACAAAAATATCAGACATTGCTCTTCAGAAAAGTTTTTTTTTGCAACAAATCTGTAATTGGCCATTAAAATATGACTCATTGACGAAATACTAAAGCAAAATTTACGCACAACGGAGGTCTGTACAGATTGTCTGCATTTGCGGAATAAGCGTTAACTGGCGCTCGCGTCTCAAATATGACGTCAGAAGAGAAGACTTCCTCTCCAGCCTCGTTCAGTCCTCCAGACAACATGTTCATCCATTTTGCCATATCATTGGCTGTTGATGTTATAGCACCTGTGTAATATATACATACAAAAACTCATACTGGAGTTCTCGAAGGCTATCCGAGACTCCGGAGCCATATTCTGACTAAGTCCTTCTCCTTCAGCAAAACAGTGGATGATATTTTGCTTATCGAAACACCGGAAAATGAACTACAGGTTGAGCACGGTTAATTCGAACTGATTCGTCGGCAAGGTTTTCCTTCGAAATAAGTTGAATTCGAATTAATAGTGCATTTTAACATTAAATGATAAGAGAGTGTGTAGTAAAAAACTTTGAATTAAGTGGAACT
>JBCAUG010715002.1:0-12970 GCA_038406175.1 Haplosyllis leylae | reverse complement strand
CCTGCTTTTATATGAGGCGTGACATCATAATAGACAGGTACAAAGGAACGTTCCGGGCTCGTCAAGGCGAGAGCCTCCTATTGGCCAGGCGCACCCTGATCACGTGAAGGCTGCGTGACGTAAGGGCGGGAAAGCCTTTCATTGGTCCTTGATGCCCCAGCAACCATGACGTCAATGACGTACCAGAGGCGTCCCGTAAGGACCGCAACATTCATACAATAGGCATTCTGGATTAGATCTAGAATGCCTTCGAAGTACCTGTAAGGCCGTCGCCTGCAAAAGAGAGCTTGCTCTCCTTGAGAGAAGGCCTGCTGCCCTCAAAGAAGGTGCTTACTATCCAGAAACGGAGCCCCTAATAGAGGCCGCCACTCCCCAATCTAGGCTGGCATACAAAAGGGGGGGCCGCATTTTCAGTGGCGCCACATATATGTCTAGAGGTGATACTCTTCATTAGCACCCCGCCGTGAAGGGTTGGGAAACACAAATTAACCCCTTTAGGGCTTGTAAGGGATTCCTCCATAGTTGTAGTTACATCATATTGGGTTGCCGATCTCATATATTAAACTAAACACAACACTCTTTCAAAGAAGTTAGGAAAAATTGTCAAAAAGTGTCAAACTTGCTCCTGAAGAAGGGTGGAACACAAAGCGGTTTACAAAAGAACCCTCAGAAATAGAAATAGCTCTTTGTGTGAATATTCTAAATGATACCTATTCTCTACTGCTCAATCTTCGATAAACAGCAAAATAAATTCATTTATCAAAAACAAAACAACGGGCAACTTTTCCAACAGGTTTACAAAATATTTTATGGCAACACAAAAGAAAATATCTACATCATTTCTTTTGAACCAATCAGCTAAAGGCTGAGATCAAAATCTTTCATGAAGCTAGTGGGAAATGAGTAAGGGTAGATATGATTGGCACATTTTGGAGGACAACAACAAGAGAATTATATCACTCAATTTGAATCAAAAGAAATCCAAAATTCCAATGTTGAAAACCAAAACTGGTTTGAAGATATAATGATTTCACTCTTGTGCTCTCTTTGTGATCTGCTTGCATTTCTTGCTTGCGACACTGAACTTGTATTTGATATTTTACTTGTGTCAGAAGAACCTAACGCGTCAACTGAATTTTGTAGCAGGCCTGTTTTATCAGCAAAAGTGATTCAAGTTATGTGATTCAATTCTCCAGTCATTTCCCGCCAAAATGTGCCAATCACATCTATCCTTACAAATTTCACACTGGGTTCATGAAAAAATTTTGATGTCGGCCTTTCGGTGATTGGCTCAAAAAAATTATATGGAAAACCTCCTTCGAGAATTGCAAAGGGATGGCATCGCTGCTCAATAAACTACACATATTTTGTTGGAGCTGAGTTATCTGGGCCTAGTGATGCTAATTGCAAACCACTAAGATGATAATATGTCGGTGCTAATTCGGACAGATTAAAACTTCAAGACCGAGAGGTATGCGGTTGAATAAGTTTTGAACTCTAATGAAATGAGCTTTTTGACATCTAATTCTGGCCTTGTTCTGGTCATTGTCGTCACATTTTTAGGTATTTTGCAACGAAGAAATTCCAAGGAAAATGACTTCTTACCTGATATGTGAAATATTCATGTGAAAATTCTGAAACCACCTCACCTTGTCAGACACAGACGTTTTCTAATTGAACTTAAATTAAGCATGAAAGACCTATTTAATCATCATCAAAAGAAAAATACTAATGAATCTCATAAACGTTTGCTCTCCATATAAACGTCCGATCAAATCATGTCCATTGTCAGCCAAAAGGTACGATTTTTTTGGACTGTCCGTACCATAACAATAGCCAAGTTGCCCACATTTTCACCTAACAATACAGTAATATATTTTCCAACACTCTATCTTCGACAGGCTATTTATAATCGGGTATTGGTCTTCTGACCATTTGTTCATTTAGCTCTATTGTGCCCATAGGGTGAATGATTTAACCTCAGGGCCTCGGGGTGAAGATTCACCTCAAAGGATGCCGACACTAACAGAGGTTCAAACCCTAGTTGGCCATTTATGGAGTTTGTTGTAAAACTGTCAAACAATAACTAACATCAGCTTTCTCTGGGCAAATTGAATTACCATATTATATGGGGTCCTATAAAAGGAGGTTGGTCAGCAGTCATTAATACGTAAAGAAAGAGCGCAAAAAGAAAGTCGGCACGCGTGATTTTCCTCTGCGCAACGGGGAAAAACAACCACACACATTGGGTATCGTCGTTTTTTATGAGCCGATGCATCTTGGTGTTTCATGATATCGGAGCTTTCAGATACTCTTTCACAAATTAACGTAAACGTAACACATTGATGACAATTTTTTGCGAGAATAACAAAATAAGATTCAACATCCACTTGTTTCTTTTCCTATCTTGACCTAGACTTTCTTTTTGTTTCCAAGTTCAAAATATATTACGTCTTGAGAAACCACTATCACCAACTATGGATTTTCCACGATTTACAAAACAAATCTAACGTCAACAGAAAACCTGCTTCGTCGTTGTTGAAAAGTTTTGCATTTCAGATTAAAGTTTTTATTCTATTTAAAGGAAGATGACCACTCGCAACAAAAAGAGACTCTAATGATTTTACAGTTGCTCTGTCGTCACGAAATGATGCAATAATTTTAATGAAAAAACATTAATGACCCGATTGCAATGATGATGGCAATTTAAATGAGTGAATGGTTTATGGTTTATTGTTTATGGTTTATTGTCGTCCTACACATAAATAGTTCCTGCTTTGAATACGTTTAGATCATTTAACACTTTTAAGTAGAAGCTTGATTGTTGATTGTAAATTACCTCACACAGACACTGAACAAGTTTTACTCACTTTTTACTAATTCTTAATAACCCCAAAAAGTTCGTAACAATTGATTTGCACAAACAAAAGACACCAACTGTTCAGCCGATTTTGCTGGAAAAAAAACTTGCAAGCAAGCTGTATGGTTTTAAAAAAGAATTATTTTTATTTCTTCACAAATTGAAAGTTCATGTGTCCTGATGTGTCCTCGATAGAACTAAGATTCCACAAGAAATATTTCTGCTGCTTGAAGTAGATCTAGCTTAAAGTTAAATATTCGTTTTGCTCAAATTCATCACAGAGGCAAATCCACATTCACAATGAGTAATGTATTGTGAAAATTTAAAATTCAAATATCAAATGTGTAACATTGCGTATGTACATGCTATGTTCAATTCAACTTGTAACTTCCATGTTTGGACAGAATGTAATTTCAACCATCATTTAAGTATAACAAATGGCTGTCGTCGTACAAGTGAATATGCCCAGCTGCCATTTAAAGTCTAAACTTCTACCAATTTGTAGTATTTTACAAGGGTAATTCCAAGATTGTAACGATGGCCTCAACATCACTTTCTAGATTTCATGACGCAAGTGAAAATCCCATTGCAAAAGTACATACTGCTGTTGTTGATTTTTTTTAATTCAATCTTTTCTGTGGAAAACAAAAGCACCCCATGGGATCATACAAATAGCCTTTCATTCGACAAAGTGGAATTTGTAGATCAAAATCATACAAATAGAAGTCTATCTACTTTAGAACAACCCACATGTAAGATTGAACAGGCAAAAGTGCGAAGGGTTTTGTGTCTGGAGCACATTGTGAAAATCATTGTAGCTTATACACACTGATAATTGTTTTGCCCTGAGGGAGAATAATTACATCTCTGACCCGATTCATATCACAGGTTTATACAAACACTGTAATTGGAAATCTGTTAGAAATTCCTTCAGTAAAATGGCTGGTTAACCAGGTGAGATTTATCAGTTTAGTACACGTATTTAAAATATTCTTGTGGCGAAAACCCTCTTACATTGCTTACCATTTTGGTTGATGTTTTGAACCAGTTTATTTTTGTAAAACTTTTGAAAGGCTGAAAATTAATAATCTAAACTGAACTGACAGTATTTTTCACGAGGTTTGGTGTATCTTTAACACAATAATTATCTTTAAAATAAATCAATTTCTTAACCGTATGAAAAAGTAACCACTTTAGACTCTCATCACCTTTGTTGGGGAAAAGCCATAAATGTAATGGAGAAGCTGGAACGAACGGAGTGCTCCTACACAAGTATGGATTCAATGTCGACTTAGATTCTGGATCCGGAGGAACAGATCCGGTTTCAGGTGACAAGTCAATTAGGACCAATTAGTCCTGGTTAATAATGAAGAGTATCCTGGTGAGTGGAAATTAGGGAACGTCTAGTCTGGACACTTTTTGTCCAGTTGATGCTGCGGTCAAACTAGGTGAAATACAAACAAGACAAGATCATTTGGAAGAAATTTGTATTTTCTACCGCACGACTCGGCTTGCCTCGATCAGGAATAACTGGCAGAGAAGAACACTTCAGAACAAATTTCCTGATTTATACAATATGTGAGTTTCAAATACAACCAAATTTGGAAACTCTACATTTTACTTCAGCGTCCTCATAACAAACGGGTGCAAATTTGGTGACAATAAGACGTCTTTTGCATAGAATTACCACATGATAAATATCTATCTCTATTGAGCAAATATTTTCTTTAAAATTGCACTTTTGTGTGATTTAAAACTAAAATTAGAATTACTTTAATTCAACTAAAAATTAGAATAAATTTTCCTCCCTCACTTGCCTATGTTAACATTGGCGGTCTTTGACAGATGTGGTCCAAGTGTTCCCACTCATAATCGCCTCTCCTTCATGGTAAATAAATTTAACAGATGTAACATAAATTTACAATTAATTCCAGACTCACTTCAACCGGCATTTGTGGTACTTCATGTATGAATGACAATATGTCTAGATATAAAGTAGCAATAGTTAATGCTAATAAGGCGTGTTTCTTCTTGGTATGTCGCAGTCTAAACACCGAGACTGGCGTTGGAAAACATCTGCTTAAGATGAGCAAAGCTGTATTACTTTAAAGCATTGAAATAGACACCGCAAAAAGTTTACCTTTTCTTGAAGACTTACTGACATGTATGAGTATTAAGGACTGACATGGCCATCAACAATAATCACATTTTTGGGCAAGATTTGCCTGTTTTCTGATTTTCTATGATGAAAAGTTACAAGTCCCATTCACATAATCCTAAAAACCACAATTTAGACAAGAAAGAGAATGCGGGAATTTGGAAACCCAAAAATTTTATTATTAATTTTTCAAAAACTAAACTTTCTTGCAAAATATGAGAACCAAGTCCAACTCGATCCAAGAAATATTTGATTGTTATTTCCATGTTTGAATTTTAAAAAGTTTGTCAAAATTAGCGGAAATTAACACTTCAAAATGATAGCTGAAATAGATCTGTGTTAAAATAATTTTGAATGGTGAACTGAGAATGATTACAGTTAGTTGAAGACAGGGCGGTTAATGCTTATTTCTTGACATTGAAATCACCAAGAAATGTTCAGTGTTCTGCATCTCTGAGAGAATGAGAAGTATCAGACACCACACACATAAAAGGAGTTTTGTTCCGTACTATCTAGGTACCTCGTACTGTAAGATGACTTTCGGGCCCATAAGGAGATGACTAGACTATTTGCAATTAAAATTAGCATTGTAAAGTGATTTGCCCCTAAAATGTCGGGTTAGGTGACCACCAAAGAGTGAAATAGTAAACTTGAATACTCTCGGTAATGTTTAAAGTAGCTGCCTATTTCGTACGACTACTATAAAATTACATGAGAGTAGAAGTCCTATCAAGATTATAGCAAATATTTGTTTGCCAATGTAATTGACAATATTCGCTCCAAAATGCCAGGCAGTTTGATAAGGCAACGTTGTCAAGAAGTTCTCGAGTCAGAATGACAATAGCAGTTGGTTTGTCTGTTTTTCTGTCTGTCTAGCTACAGTTGCCACCTAATTTTTTTGTCTTCATATTTTATGCATAAAAATTACTTTATTATTCCCTTAGACATTTGATCGTATGACATTTACTGGCTTCTTATTTATGTCAAAGTCATCCAACGGTTCAATTTTTCTGAACTGGTCAAAACTTTCTCTCAAAAACGAAGACTTTTTTCCTTCAGGTGCAAAAAGAAATAAACTCCATGACACATGACCACTTTTTCAGCTGAAATTTGATCTACTCAAAGAAGAAGTAGTCCTGGGCTTTTTTGGTTGCTTGGTCGGTAGCTTCTTCGCAGGAGACAAAAATGACCGCAACAAAACTAACAGTGTAAAAGAAACTTACCTTCATTCTGTAGTTAAACTATTCAACATATTATTCCATTTTTCAATTCAATGAAAACTATGGTTCATAATCCTTTAATTCACGATCCAAGATTCAAAATGGCAAAAAAAAAGCAGCCTCGATTTTCAGTTCAAACAGTTTAGCAAGAAATAAGAGTTGTGATGTGACAAACGTTGTGTTAACAGATACAGAGAACCATTTAACAATGTGATTTGTCATTGATACCCCCTCCTGCCCCTCTACCCCTGCGCTTCAATGACCACCACACGAGGGAGCCAAACGACTGTCATTTTTTACCACTAAGCAACAACAAATGGATGGGTTCTTGTTTTGAATGTGGGTCTCCTTCCCCTATGCATCTATTTGAAAAAGGCATGAATGAAATTTAGATAAGGAATTTATGGCTAACAGACAAAGCATTCCTCGTATTGCTTTTAATTACATGTTCCACTTGTTTTCGACTGGCTGTAAATTAGCCAAATTGTCAAGTTAAATGTGGAATTACGGCTAAAATTTTGAGTTTTTCTTTAATTCCTCATTTTCTGCCAAATCCTGACACGATGCTGCCATTATTCACATTCAATAGTCGCAATCCATAGAATGTCAATCCTGGTAGGACTCTGCCAGAATTTGGCACGATAGAAATCTATGATGAATTATGCAAAAACCTCGAACATGTAGTTCATAATAAGAACGGGGTACTATCTTTCAATACAATTGGAATGGGGCTCAATCATGCATAACAGTATCAAGTTGTTACCCTTGTGGCTGGTTCTGGATTTTATAACTTCAAATTTCTAGCTAATTCATGTTTCTATCTATCTATCTATCTATCTATTATCTATCTATCTATCTAAATGAGAGGCAAATTCTGATATGTACAAAACACAGTGGCATAGCAGACAGCTAGGGTATGACATCACAGGTGAAAGGTTGCATATCCTACTCCAGATCGATGTTGGAAAATGGTGACAGTCAGGGGTACTTGTTTACATTTAAGAAGGTTCTATCTATTTGAATAGATTTACTTCTTGTGATCACAGACAATATCATACTGAACACAAATCAACAGTTTTTGTAGGGATCATCAGCCAATTTGGTCACTGAGAAATATCATGAATAAATGTTACACAAATAGTCAATATTTTTGATCAAACATTTCAGGAAGATTGTCAACGAGCTTATACCCCGGTATCCCACTGAGGCGGTACTACTGTGCAAGGGCAATTTCTTTGGAGCTGTAGAATGAATTTCATACCTCCTCCCCCCAGCTCACTTAACTCCCTCCTCTTGTTTCCTTCAGATGGCAGCAAGAGCTGCAGAATGATTTTGAAATGCCTCTGCCTAGCTCACTCTATCCCTCACCCCTAATTTTCACCAGATTCCAGCACAAGATGCTGGAAAAAATTCTGCCATCTGGTGGAAATTAGGGGTGGGGAATAGAGTGAGTTGGGAGTAGGGGTATCAAAATCATTCTGCAGCCCTGAAAAAATTCACTGAAAATCAATTACAGGCGGCATCACCGATAGGTGCCGCCTCAATAATATAAAGATTTTAAAATTGGCTCCATAAAATGTATGTTTTAAATGCACCCTGCATTAACCAAATCCCAGAAATTATGTGATAGAAAGTACCCCTGGATAAACAGTCAATATCATGAAAACACTCTGGATCAAACCATCTTGAACCAGAGAATTCTGCTTCTGATGGAAACACCTGGGACATGTGTTTGCAGATGAATAGCTTTCTACATATAACTGGCATTTTAGAAGGATCTGTAACTGCCCCTTTGGTCAAGTGTTTTGTTATATTTTGTAGATAAATAATAGTAATAAAATAAATGTAATACTGATGGGTTTTCAATTCTTTTTACTTCATTTTGTTTGTTTTTTTATTTCACTTTGGAATCTAATCAATCAGGACATAATTCTATTTTCTATTTTGTTTTAGCTCTGCCATTAAAAGTCAGCTGGTCCAATTTTCAGTATAAAGTTGAAGTGTAATCCTCATATACCCCTTGATTTCTAATTTCATATTTACTAACAACAGTTGATGAAAATAAAAGAAACTGCGAATATTGGTAATAATGCCAACTGCTAACTTCGAAATTTAGGCAAAAAGCACCTCTGAAAAGTCCATTATTTATTAAAATATACTGATGTTTCAAGTTTTCTAAATTTCTGAGCAATAAATTCACTCAATGTTTTCTATTACAATAAAAATTCTACAAAAAATTACCGTCTCTGGTGGGACTCGAACCCACAACCTCCGGATTAGAAGTCCGACGCGCTATCCATTGCGCCACAGAGACGATCTGACAACTTCCGGTCCCAGAGTAAGATTAATATATGGGACCAATTTTTTTTGGAATAATTATGATTATACAAGCATAAAACCTCTGTCATCAATGTAGAATTAAACATTCAAGAATAACAAAAATTACGACATTGTCTTTGAAAGTATTTGGCGAGTGGTTTTACAGTGAACAAATTTCTTCATATTTTTTTCTCACGATTTTAAACCGCTTTCTCGGATCATTCATGAAAAGAGGTTTCCTTATCATCTACTGACATTATTTAATTGAAAAATGACTGATTGGTCGGAAAATCTAGACAACATTTTACTGGTTTAATCATCTATTTTCATAAGTGATGCTTGCTATTCAGGTTTGATGACATTTAAGTAAAATGCACTCGGATGTCCCCGGGTTGCATTTTTAATGTGGTTCACTCAGAAAAGAATATTCCAACCCTTTCCGTCAGCCGATTTAACAGAAGGATTTTCAGAAATATTTCAAATATTTTACATGTAAACAATGTTTTTATTCATTTTTCTTGTGACAAATTTGGTTGCAACGGATTCAATTCCATTAGATTTATTTCATGCTATTACAAAAAATATCAAACTATTTTATTCAGATTTTTCGTGAAACATCTTTAATTGGTTTTCTTTCAGCAAATGATTATTGAATTGATTTATTCATCCTTTGTGAAATCCTGCTAAACACTCAAACACCCCAAGGTTAGCTAGTTTATCTTACACTAATTCTTTTCCTTTCTTCAAAAAAAATGAATTTCATTATTACAAATGAGTTTTGCTCAAGATTTTTACTTATTCCTTTTTGTATGAAGACACCTTTTATGGTGATGTCCTTGTTTATTAATGACTTTACACCAGTTTATTAATTAACTCAAGAGACGGTCTATTGTGATGTCAGTATTGTGTAAGCGCTTTCAATTACGATTTCACTGGCATTTGTTACCATGTCGAACAGCAATCACATTTCCCAGGTTACCCTGTCAGATGCAGACTCCGATAACTCGGCGGTTTGTGTCCGATATTCTTTGATCTCCCAGGTAAGCACAGGCAAGCTCAGGTACATAAGCGCATATAAAGATGAACTATGCCTCACATATCGGCTTATAATCGAAAAATGGACATGAGAAATGACTGAAGCCCGCGGCAACATACCGTATCAGATTTCAGTCTTAAACGACAGAAAATCCCGAACCCTAATGTGTATGTCAGAGCCCCTTTGTGTGATTACAATGGGTGTTTTGAAGGTCTTCAGGGGATTATGTTAGATCTCATTGTTCATTAACTGTCATTAAGTGAGGAGGTCACCACTCACTGTAGGTTTTTCATTTCTGTTTTAAGTATCTATCTTTGTCATCTTTGTAATGAGATTCAAGGAAGGGTGCAAACTATTATGCTTCAATTTGACCTAATGATAATCATTCTTCTGCCGTATCGTCACTTTCCCTCCTATGTATTTAGGATTATAGTTCAACCATATGATTTCAACTCAACAATAATCATTTACATATAGATCTATCTTTAAACTATTACTCAAAGGCCGACTGTCTCATTTCAAAATATGGTTGCAATTCGTATAAACTTTGTTATTTGTAAACAAATAACATAAATGTAAGTGTCTCTGCGAAGGTCTTGAACTTTTGAGGCATGAGATTAAGAATAAAAACTTTATTGCTATTCACTAAAATCGCAGAAGATTATGGAAATGAAACAATGGATCCAATTAGCCCATTGGCCCATTGTCCTGATTTCGTTATGGTCTATCGTGAAGACATAGTGATTTTTACTTGAACACAAGGAGAAACTTGGCAAAATGTGGAGTGTTTAAGCCCTACCAAGTTACAGTGAATATCTGTTGTAGACTCCAATTGTGTGGTACAGGGCAGACCTCCTGAGTATGTACTGACATCTTCAATAATAGCTAAACCTTCGAAAAAGGATTCTGAGTGACAACAGTTAGAAGACTGTGCAAACATGGGCTGACCTGCGTTTAGGGTCATTGAGCATGCTTAGTAGGTGCCATTTCAAGTCGAGGCCACAGCTCTTCACACATCATTAGGAATAAATGTCTGATGTTTTAGTATCATTTACATGCACCCAGTTGGTAAATTCAATTAGAGGGCAATAATGATATTGCAATTTGAATTAGATATGCTTTGCTGAACTCAAGATTTGTTTGAGCATTTTTGCGGAGAGACTACTTTTTCCAAGAATTTATCTGGTCAACTCTCAAGTCATGTCAATTGTAACCTTGTCTTGCAACTCGACATCAGGTTCATCTACCAGAAACTCAGACGTCGTGAAGTTTCAGACCTTTGCTGCCCCTCATATAACAATGATTTTCTTTGGTCCAAAGAGGGTTATAAATGAATCACCAATTTAGTCTTTGATTTAGGAAGCACAACATATTGGATTACACAGAATTGTTCTATGTCCGCAGGCATCGTCTGCCTGTTGTAATTTGGCATTTGTGTTCACATTGTATTCCTTATAAAAGCAAGAAAGCAGATATGAAAATAGGTTGGTTCCTTTTCTTGTGTCATAAAGTGGCGGCCATGCAATTTCACTGTGTACCAAAGCGAAATTTATTTCTAAAATTTCGTTACGACAAGGTTGCTACAATGACAAAGAAAACAATAGAGAAACTTCTCAAGCAGTGTTGTTTTCTCTTTACAAATCCTCTGAAAGTAGATCTAGAATTTTTAAAGCACTGAATGATTGTACAAGAGTGTATATGTGATACATCATAGCTCGAATACTAATAACATTGACAAAAAATCCACTGAATATGTAAAATATATAAGTTTAAACTTTTTACTTTAATTCTTATGGCTAACTGATTGGTGGGATCACGTGAAAATGTTCAAGATAACACAAAAAACATAGTCTTGGGGGAAGATTCCAAGATAATGTTCATTCAAACAGTGATGAAACACAAATATATTGATACTGCCACAAAAGCACCTGATCACGTTCCAATTTTGCTATTTATTGTATTAGATCTGATAATCATTTGTTATTCTGAGATAAGCTTTGTTCTACGAACTTAATTCCCAGTCATATTTGGTTCATAACACAGTTTAAAGTGAAAGTTATATGCAAATTCTGGAAGATGCAGAAAAGTCGTACGTCCCTTGATAACAATTGTTCGCGGATGCCACTGTAAATAAGGGTAAAGATGGTAGGAGCCTGGAGGTGTCACTTGCTAATAAGACACATTTTGGTTCACAGCATGAAGCTTATTAAAGTCTTGTTAATACTTCATACTTACTCATGCTCTTTCTATTCCCCGGTGACAACGCAACATCAATCATACAATAAATACTGTTGGTAAAAAGTCAAAAATATTCCATACATGACATTCCAACGGCAATTAGGCGATGTATAAAACAAGTAAACATATTCTATTTATGGAAACCACTGACAGATCAAATTAGCCAAGAAAGACAACACGTACTTTTAAGAAATCCAATTCAAACCAGGAAAATCAAACCCTGAGAGTTTTATTTACTTGGACTTGACCAACGTTTTCCCCAAAATAATGTTAAGTGAAGGGAATTCACATTTCGTAGCTCTCGGGCAAACAAGAAGTTGTGGCAATTTTTTCCAGCCAACCACAGACAACCATTGAAGACCAGGGAGAATTTTGTGAACTTCCAACAGGATGATAAAAAGATATTTTGCAGTTCCTATGAGTTCTTGGTGATTACATCCCTGACAAATAGATTTCAAGTTTTTTTCTAGTTCCTTAAATTCAACACATTACTTAAACAACAATTTGAATTTTATTCCTTTCCGGTATTTCCCAATCTCTTGCGGCCACTTTCAACTTTAGTAATGTAGTATTGGTGAAACTACCTACCAATGATGAGGACAATAGTGCTACTGTTCTGTTGCATATTTATGTTAAATATTAAGCATTGTTGGCATAGTCAAGGATGGTTAATAGGTAAAGTCCATGTCATCAATAACTGGGTATTTAATTGAATCTGTCAGACATTTAACAATGTAGGTGGAGAAAGGATATTTACAAGTTTGATTTGGACTTGACACAGATGAGTATTGTGTTCAGTACAGCAGGTGGAGACTCGAAGCTCTTGTGATCATTTCACATCACCGAGAGAGGTTGGAATCCTGTCATTCAAACTGCAAATAAATGTATAATTATCCTTCTGTGTTTCACATGCTTTGGAATTGTGAAAGAAAATAAAAGCGATCCATTTATTTATAACATACTTTTTAAGATTACTAACTTGCGTCTGCCACTTTGTTAGGGTGTCATGTCATCAAGCCCGCTGTGTCATGAAGCCTTGAACCTTGTTGGTGGCTCGTAGCCACCTATGTGGTTGACGGACGGTTTTTCGGTCACTTTTTTTGGAAGGTGAAGGGGAGCTGTGCGCATACACGTGAGGT
>JBCAUG010714991.1:0-12970 GCA_038406175.1 Haplosyllis leylae | reverse complement strand
TTGCAATCTTGTGTGATTTACTTTTTGCTTATTTTCTTGATGAACCATCCCCATGGTGGGCCTCTTACTCTGTACATCCTGTGTGTTCCTGAGAATTCACTCAGGAACAATGCCAGAAATGCCCAAGTCAATTTCTTCCGTTGGATTTTCTGTACATACGAAGATCAGGTGAAGTCTGGAAACTACTTGCAAGGACTGTATTGATTCTCTGGTGGCAATTCTACTTTCATAATTAATCATCAGGCGGCTTTTTGATTTAAATGTTGAAGACGACACGTGGGCGCATTACATCCGTTTGTATTCTACTTTAAATCAACACGGCAATTCAGCTTCCAAGTTCTCTCAGATGACATTTATCCTTAGCCGTATCGGGCAAATCAGAACTTTTCTGTGTTTGTGTTCACAGAATAACAAAGGCATATTCTTCAGGTCATTTTCGTAGCAATTCATTTGGGTCAGTGCCATAAATCTGCTCTTCAGCTATTTACGCAGAGAATTAACATGGCGGTAGACTCATTTTCCACGCTTAGACTTTGTGAATTCCTTCACTGCATGGACTAGTTCAGTATTAATAATTCACTGTGAAGGAACATGGGATGCCGTATAGGGTATTATTTGACTTCGTTTGCCGGAAGAATTAGGGACTGATTTGCTATGAATGGGAAACATTGCAATAAAGGTCAGATATTAATGGCACTGGTCAGAGGCAATGCAATGGACTAAGATAATCAATATAGCCTCCCAATTTCACACATAGGAAAGTGGCTTTTATGCTCAGCAACATAAAAATAATTACTACCAAAGCAGAGAATCGAGGCAAGTCACAACTACAGACTTTAGGTGGTCGTAAACTGGGCATTTATTCACTGTGGAGTGTGGAATACGCCTTTTGGGATCGCTCAGCCTGCTGCAAAGACGGTGGCTTTCAGTAAAAATAATGCTGTGTCGGCTACATGTATCTTCAATGTCCACACATAGGAAATTGAAACATTTGCACAAGGTTCTTTCCAAGACAAAGATGACATTGTGCCTTTTCACATATGTATCTGTGCATCATTAATGGAGTTGAAGGCTATGCTTACAGACAGAAACTTCTCTGTGAAATGATCTGTGCAAGATGAATGGGGAATGTAGTGAAAAGCAGTCGTCTAAGATGTTTCCTTGGCCTTATTGGATTTTGGGACTGTTGCTTGCCGTTTAAAGTGTACGGTTCAGCTGAACAATTTCTAGGAATATTCCCAAATCTGCTCTGTAGCTTTGCACTTGATTCATGGACCTTTTGCATTGTGTCCCTTCTTGCGGGCTAATTTGGTGGCCGCAGTATTTATCAAGAGATTTCCTTTCCTGGTTCTGACCAATGAATGACCTCCACATTACTTACCACAAGGCATCATTTGTGTATGAAACACAGGTTCCGAATACAGTCTTTCTGAAATTAAATTTTGCCTATCCCAAGCATAGGGCCAGGTCACGCTGACTGCTTGAATTTAATCCTTGGTCCCTATCAATTAGCAGCGACACTGTAGACTAATTTGAGGAGCTACATATAACTCCCGCTGGATTTCAGGCCCATAAGATACAGGTCTGCACCAATATAGTTCAAAAATTTTGAAATCGACATAAGATTTGCATCAATCGGGACCGAGCTCTGCGACTAAACATTCCCCAGTGAAAACGTTTGAAATATAAGGCTGCTTTCAAGATTAAAATCTTCAGCTCTTTAAAAGTCCTTTACCCCATTACTCCAGGGGATCTCGTGCGGATGAAATTCGGATCGGTATTCCGCACACATAATGAACCTAGATTGCCTGATCAATTGTTCTCTCAACGCCAAAGGACTTTTCTAACTCTATCATTTCATTGAATCTATGGACAATTTACTTTCTCTGTCCACTTTATTGATGGGAATATCATTGGTATGCAGCCTGCGCTTTACTTTACCCGACAACAGGCTGAAGCTGCTCTCGTTTCAAATGTGAATCAGAATAGAAGTTGTCAAACAAAGGGGAGTAAAGTTGAGAAGTCAATTAACAAAGTCAGTTCCCTTAGTATAGGGCCTTACTTTCTTATGTTCTCCTTCCACAAGCATTATTTTCTTTTCTTTTCACAAGCAAAGGAGGTACACAATGACACTCTTAGAACCTTTAGCTTTGCCTTTCTTTTTTACACTCAATTCGATGTACTGTCTCACAGCATTGTACTACCAAATTAAAATGGTACAGATTGTGGTGTTGTATTTGTAGCGAGGGACGAGCACCAGTTTGACAGAACGGTGACAATCACAGGGATCATCATCGGCTGTTTAGTATTAGCGGCCATTTGCATAGTTTCCTACTGTTTGGCAAAGTAAGTAACATGTGATATTCTTTTACTTTCATGTAAAACAATTTACCAGATTAAAACAGACAGTGTGCGTAATGTACATCTCTGGAACTCTACTTTCTGGTTTAATATACATCGGAACAGCTTGAAATCCACACAGTGGCTCGGCTGTTGTGTGGTGGCGCAAGGCAAATCGTTTATTCCTTCCCTCTGCACACTGACTGTACTCTTCACGCTATTAAAACATAAATCAATTGATGAAATTACATAAAATGAAGTAAACTTTCAAAAAGTTATGATTGATAAAAATATCTGTTTGTTGTGTCGAAATTGTTTTGCAAAAAAGGAGCTTCCGAGGTGTAATAATGAGGTGTTGATTCTTTGACAGAAAAAGAAGAAGAGACTACCATCGTCATAAAGATTTGAAAGAAAAAGAAAGACACGAGGATGCTGTTCGACGTCAAGCAATTGAAAATGAGCTCAGGGCTAAAATGGCTGGAAGTGGTGCAATGCGAAGGGATAAAAATGCTGTGATAACTGCAGCTTCAGCAGCAGCTGCTGCCCCAAAACGCACTAAAGTAAGTTGATCCTCAAATATTAAGACATTCCTACAGATCCATGTAATTAGTTTGCAATAATATTTCATCTCACATGCACTAATTTTTCGATAGAAATCTAAAGCATTTGAGATCTGATAGAAAAACTATTAGATGAGCGTTGTTTCTTCCTCTTAGCGACAAATTAGATATATTTTGTCAACAAGAAAGTCCCCCTGCGTGAATACAAGAGGCATACTGCCCGCGCCCGCGCTGCACAACTGCCCTGGTTCTATGTGGGTGGGGGGGGGTACCCCCTGTCCTGGTTGGTGGGTACCTCCTGTCCTGACTGGGGGTATCCCAACCTAGGACAGGGGGTACCCCCCTGGGCAGGACTTTGGACAGGACTGGGGTACCCCCCAGAAAGGACATGTGACCAGAGACCAGGGAAGGGACCTGGGACCAAAAACCATGGGGTACCCCTTGTGGACAGACACACCTGTGAAAACAGTACCTTCCCAATCCTTGGGATGCGGTCGGCACCAATGTAATACATGTGAGTTTCATTTTAGTGTTCAGCAACACAAACAGAGGACCAATTAGTTAAAGAATTAGAACAGCATACCCTGTACAGTAGAAAACGACACTCCGAAAACAGCCTTAAGAAGCAAGCCTACGCCAATGGTGCTGAAAATCCTTACAATGGGAAAGGAGGCTACCAAGAATCAAGAGAACAAAGGCGCCGAGGCAGCAGGGAAAGTCGCAATGGTGCTTCTTCTTACAGAAATGGTGATCCCTATAGAAACGATGAACGCATAAATATTTATCAAAACGATATTCCCCCTCAACAAGTGCCCCGCAGGCGAGGCAGTAGAGATAATTACCCAGATGAACCCCCTCCTTACAACGGCCATAAAAATGAATATTATGGTAACAATCACAGTAGTCCAGTAGAAGTGCATCGTGCAAAAGACGACCAAAATGATAATTATCGAAACGGTGAAATGCAACGTCGTCGTCTGCCCGGAATGTCAACCAGCGCAAATGCTTTAGCTAAAGAATTACAAAACCATCCCATTCTAACGAATCAAGCTGTAGTGAACGCAGTTGTAGAGAATGATCGACACAGCCATCCCTTCCAAAATCCCGCATTGGATACAGGGGGCCACATGGTTCCACTCCATCAAGAGGTTCTTCGCGGGAGGGAGAGCGACAGTGCCTCAAGGATCTCTAAGGGTTCCAGAGGCTCCCAGGGCGAGTCTCCGAACCTTTCGTTAGAGGCTGACCAGGTAAGTGACTACGACAATCAGCAAGCTAGTGATATGGAGGTTAACATGGAGAGTGAACCTGGCTTGGCTTCAGGAGATGATGTGGAAGGTAGAGTAGCCAAGGAGATAGAGCAAGATCCTGATACCTCTCCAGTTGAGGACAGCTCGGAATGTGAAAGCTCCTCCAGTAGCACCAATGTTGAGCAAATGCTTTTCTCTAAACTGAAAACCAACCCTAAAGTGACTTCACTGCAGAATATGCACATTCTAGACAATAGTTACAATGAATGGGACAACTATGGTCAGTCACCAAACTATTTCAATGATCCATATGCCTTCAATCCCTATGCAATAGATGACGATTACATAAAGAACCCACTCCTTCATGGAAAGCATCCAGCTGGTCTATCCCGCCACAGGAGACATACTTCCCTTAGTGAATTACAAGATCGACTCTTGCAGCATCTGACAGACGACACTGATTCCACACCAGTTTAAAAATTAAAACTTAAAAAGAACGTCTAGATTATAAAGTCATATTTAACGACAAATACCTTCTGATTAAAACAAAATCATCACATAAATATACTTATATTAAAACATGCTTGTTTTGATGTAAAACGGTTAAAATATTAAAATTCCAAGAAAAGAATATCTTTGTGATTGGGACAGCCAACCACACTTTTAAACATCATAGGAGTCTCAAGTCGCAATGACCTGGTCATGTACTGTCAAGGATTGACTGAGCTTAAATATGACTTTGTAGATCTTTTTATGTTATTTATTATCGTGTTACACACGATTAGAGAGTATATTGAGGTACACACATGAATCTTGCAAAATGTTACGAAAGTTTCTTCCTTTTTGTAAAAGACATGTCAATATTTTAATGTACATAAATTGCGCATAATTTATTATTTTGCATGCTATAATATATTTCCCATCTCATTCGCCTGAGATGTGTAAATACCAGTATCTGTAAATTTTAGCACATTAGGCAGTTTCGAAATCTATTACAGTGTATCTATTTATTAGCTTAGAAATGCATGAACACCATTTCGTGTTGTTGTGGTGCAACAAAGATGCCACAACTAATGTAAGAACGATGATAGATTGCACCTCTATCTACAGAAGTTGTTAGGCCTATTTATTATAGTATTTATTATTTGTTAGTTTCAATGGGTCCAATTTGTTAATAATTTCCAGTGAAAGAAATCCATTTTGCATAATAAAATAGGCAATTTTGTCACGTTCTTTTGGTACATTCAATCATGAAAAACGTTAAACTTTTGTGATGGAAGATGTCAGACGACACAACTTAGAAAGTAAAACAAAAATTTCATTATCCATTTGTTGTACGTTTGTAATTTAATTTTGAATGAATACACAAAGATGACGCAGGCGTTTCCACCTAGCAAATTGCATAGACTCAAAAAAAGTCGTGAGGGACAAAAATGGATTTCGATATGATTTTGTCTTGTCCATGACAAAGTATTAATTTTGCCATTCCATTAAAAATGTAGTAAGTGTAAGTGTTGTGAGGAAGGTAATTAAGTTTGTTAACTGATATATTTGTTAGAATTTATGCCATATAAAGTGACTGTGATGATATTTGTTTTCCTGACTGCCTTCTGTACACTTGGGTGGCGATCTACTATTGCTACAATTGGTCTTCTAGCCAAAAATACTATCGCAAAGTCCCATACATACATGCAAATACATTTGTGGAAGTGTTTCAGGTTAATAAAATTACACAACATTAAGGAAATTTAATTTAGAAATATCAAATCATACCTGGACCGCCTAATATCTTTGACAGAATCTCAACAGTTGTACGAATTTTGTCCGATGCGTGTCTATTTTGGTTTGCAACTTTAGTTTCAGTACATTTAAATGTCTTGCACAAGGATTTGCCTTTAAGAGTGTGTTGTAGGTGTACGTGTAAAAAACTGAAGAATGTTTGTTGTCCCATGAAAATCAACATAGGATGTCTTTAATTTTTTTAAATTGATCTTTGAAGTAATTTCATTGTAGTAGCTTGTAGCACATGATGGTAGAAAATAGAAAAAGAGTAGAACCTTAGTAAAAATCAAACTCCTATCTTAAGTAGAACGCAGGCCAGATTTTGTTCTGCTTGAAATAAATATTGTGACCTTTTCTACAAAGTTACGGAAGCAAAAATGGTCCCTACACTGTGAGTGAAATATATTTTGTACGGTGACTCATGTACATAAATTACATAAATATATGATCGATGTGTAGAAAGCTAGTCAACCTGAATATATTTTAAAGAATTATAATATTAAGTCGTCAAACTAGAGTTTGTACTACCATTTCTGATCTTCTACAAACTGCAGTGGTCGAGGAAATTATGATTAAACTTAAGTTTGAAATTATTTCTTTGCGCGTACTTGGTGTTTTTAAGAACTTTTGGCACTGTAATGTTGAATTCCTTTGTATTGTTAAAAGTTATCTTGTTGTTACCCCTAAGGGTATTCCCTGTTACAAATTTTAGTACCACGTTAAAAATACTTTCCAAAAAGCTACTAAAAGAGTCCCAATGTTACGCCATTTCACTCATTTACTCCTCATAACAGTGTAATCCTGTACTTTGATCCTAATCTTGGATTCTGAATAACAATCCACGTCTAAGTGCCGGTTTATGAAATAAAAATTTTCTAAGATAATTAATCTTTCAGGAACATTATTTTTTGTACCATTTTTCTGATAGTGTTGAAAGTCTATTCCCGAATTACTTGTACATATTTGAAACGAATAAATGTGATACGATTCCTTACCTTATTTACAGCTTTGAACATTTTGTTCTGTAAAAATCCTTCATCCCAATCAATAAATCTGCGAAAAAGTTTCAAACGTCGGTAATAGAATTCTGCAAATATTTAATGCAATGCTCTAATGCAATGAAAATTTGGCGAAAAAAGCTAACATTTCCTAAATATAGAATTTACTCTACTTCATTCTCTTCACTAGGAATTCAGTCAAAATTGAATGACATTCAAAATATTTCTATTCTTTTTATCGGGAGTGTAGGCAAAACATGACTGCCATTTCAAAATATGAATATCAATCCTGCTTCCTTCACTTCACATTTCTGCCTCGCCATAAAAAAGGTTTTGAATTGATTAACTCGTGACATAGCAGAGCCCCCAAATGTTTTACAAATATTCGCAACAAAATGCGTCAAGTTAGATCATTTCAGCTGTACTCATTTGTGGGTAATGTTAAAATTGATCTCTTTCCTTATTGCAATGACTTTCGAGACAAACACACTAGCGGATCCAGGATTTAGTCACAGGGGTACCAGAAAAAAATTCCGAGATTTTGCTGACCTAATATAAGGCTTGTTCAAACGTACCAGTGTGGTGATTTTTACCGAACCCCCCTTTTTAGGTTCCACAAGGACCATTTTGACTGTTATGAGTGGGACCCATTTTTCATAAATGTTAATATTCTTCCAATTAAATTATTTTAAAAGTCCTAATGTTTGATACTTTAGTATATTTAATCAAAAAGCAACTTATTTAAAAAATAAAATAAATTTAATATGATAAATGTATATCCTTTTTATAGATAAAAGTAAAAATTTTCATTGTAATTAATATATAAAATGTGTTAAAAATAAAAAATATATTAATTATTATAATTATTTGGACGAATTATCACTTCTGATTAATTTTGTGTCATTTGCAAGAAAAATTCCAAAAAGTTTTTTATATTTAATTGAAAACATTTCAATCAAGGGAGAAGGTAGAAGAGGAAATGGTGCATTGAGCTGAGGGCTCAAGTGTTAAGGAGAGCAGCTAGCAGAGTTGGACCTCTGGTCCCAAGGTTAAGGGAGGGGGCTCCTTATTTTCAGGAGGGTATCCACTTAAAATGGATGGGGGGGGGGGGGGTAGGTAAACGATAGTACACCGACAATGAGCCCGTCACCACCATCAAAATTTGGGTTGAATGGTAACATATGAGGTGTTCACATTTAGACCGTCAATCAGGCTAAATGGGTTCCAGACCCATTGTGGCCATCAAAGTCACTGTTACCATTGACACCATATTAAAACTTCATGGGCAGAATTTCAGTGATTGGTTCATGTGAACAAGGCATGAAGCAGAGTCTTGTGAGTGAAGCAAGCTAATACTGGCCGGGGTCCAGGACCTACCTCAGGCCATGGAAGCTCTTGCATTTTTAAGTGTCAAATATGCAGTAGATTACAATATCTATTTTAATGCAAAAGATTCTGATCATTTATGCAAATGCAGCATTGGCAGGAGAAATCAGAGGTCTTAATTAGATCCTCATAAGCTGTAGCATTTTTATTTTAAAAATTTTAAGACATTTTTGGGGTAATAATCTTTACAGATAGGATTTTTTGTGGTCAATATTATAATGTACAAGCATGTACATAAGAAGAAGAAATATAGAATAAAATGTTGAGTGGATTAAGGCTCAAAAAATTTGGAAGATAATATTTATACTGAGTGAAGCAAAGCTGGAAATGTTCTTCAGAAAATTTGGAAATTAGGGCATTAAAATTCATCGTTAAATTGTGCACTAGGCCTCAAAATTCGGGGGTCATGGGATGACCACGATGCCCCCATCCCTCGGGTTCGCCAGTGAAACAGTCAGCACAACTTCTAATTTAAAATCTAGTACCTGGTCAAAATAACGCCAGCCACAATGTTAAATGTATTTTAAAAGCTCATTTTGGGGGAAAAATTAAAATATAAAAACAGCATAGCTTTTCAGACTACCATCTTGAAGAACTGAACGCAGACGCTTTTCATATCACTACTTCATATCCTTGGTTTTGCGCGCTTGTTGGTCTTTCATCAGCAATGCAATTTGCATCAGCAACATGCAAATAGAGTAGTATACATAGGATTTCCTGGTACCAGGTAATTTTTCGCATCAAAAACTAATGCAAACACACTGGGTAAAATCTAATCATACAAACTATCACCTTCTTATCTCTTTCTCAAGCTGTGGCCCACTTATTTCAATCATTCCCCCACATATCAAATTTATTTAGGTATTCACTGAATTCCATTTCTGAAAATACTTGTTACAACTATAACTTTGTCTTCGGACTCGAATACAATGACATATCATTGTGGTGGATCCAGGATACCCCTATTATTCGGCCAATTTTCCCGAAAACTGTATGAAAACGGAGAATTTTGAACAGTCGGGGGTGGGGGGACGTCCCGGGCCCAGTGACCAGATCCGTCAATGCCATGCAAATTATCCTGAAATTTTGGCGGGAACATTTCACCTGGTACACGTCAACTTTGACTACAGATGGCAGCATCTATTTACTACTAGTCCCCTACTGCATTTAAAATGAAGCCGCCCATATTTTATTTTCTCTATCGGTTTAAATGTCGTAAAAATACATACCTTTGACAATTTTGTTTTGTTCACTAGATATAGGTAATTTACTATAATATAACATACTAAAATCAAATCAGCGAATAATTATTTTGTAACATCGTAAGGGATTTTTTGGCGGGAAAATTGGATAACATGGCTGCGCCCATACAGTAGTTTTGTTGTATTGTCAAATGAGATTTTGTGTTATTCTGTTCCGTCATTAAAATTATTTGCTAATAATGGACCCGGATTTTGAAGACGAGTACGCCGACGATCTTGCAGCATTGCAAGACCTAGACGATGGTATTTTTTTCACTTCTATTCTGTCTACATTTGTACATAAACACTTGGTTGTTAAAAATGGTTCCGATATTGTATCATAAATGTTGCCAAATGATGCTTCCGAGATAGATCCCTTAAACATTATTTTAAAATAACATTTCCAAGATGCATCCCTTAGGTGTTGCACACACCGCAACCGACCTTATTCCAGCACACTACAATCCAGATGTAGAAATTTAGCGCATGTAAACTCAGGCTCAGCTCGGGAGACCACATCAAAGGTCTAATAGCCATAGCGGACTTAATGGGTGATGTTGTGTATTGAATCTGTCTTCAAATTTGATTATTTTGGGGTCAGGCTGTCTGAAATCCGACAAATATCTCATAGGTGTTTATTAAAGAAAACGCCTAAGGGATATATCTCGGAAATGTTATTTTTAGATACTGCTTTCGAGATAGAGATAGATCCAGTAAGCATTATTTCAAAATAACTTGGCAGACTTGGACTTGGCATCAAAAGTTGGGTCAACAACTTCCCTACCCACCGCCACAGCTACCACTACCACCACTGGGTTTTAGGCAGATTTGGACTTCACATATAAAATTGTGTCAACAACATTGTCCACCTCCACCCACTTTTGGTTTTAGGCAGACTTGGACTCAGCATCAAAAGTTGGGTTTTGCAACAACCCGCCCTCCCTCAGCAGACATGTTGGATTTGTAATATACAGACCCACCAGAGTAGATCATAGTATGGTCCCTAGTGGATAAATCCGCCACGGGGACCATAACCATGCTGTTCTGTTGACATTCTTTCTGAACAAATGGTAGATCGAGACTAATGGTGTTGTCACACTGACAGCAGCCGTGACCAAGACCTAGACCGAGACCAATAACAAGCACACATGATTCAATAGGAACCTGTGTTGTTTTCTGTCTCAGTGCAGTATCAACAACCCTATGCAATTCCATAGAACCCAATGTCATCGTCTCTGTCTTGATCTAGGTCTGGGTCTCGACCGGTGACAACACCATAAGCTGACATCTTTCACAAACTATTCTCAATTCCTGCTCTGATCTGGGAAGAGATAAGGAGTATCGTAATGCCAATATGTGCCTTATTTTGATCTCACTCAATAAACTTTTCCCTCAAATAAAAGTTAGGCGAATTGGAAGTTAGTTGCTGCATGGGACGTTGGAAAGTAGTCGATTTTCGTCGAAAGTAGTTGATTTTCTCCATGGTGGCTGTCAGTATTATTCGTTTCATTGCTTCACTTAGCTTACCTGAAGTACCCTTCTGATTGTGATCAGCTATGTAGTGCCTTGTCTGAGTGATTCCACGTGAGCATGATCCGGGACAAGAAATTACTTTTTTGTTTTTGATCCACTAGATATCGAACAATATGCAACGAAATCCAGGAAGAGTTTGGATTTCTCCACCCCATCAAGTCAACGTCATAAAGGTCGAAACTTAGATGAAAGTATCTACACACCCTTAGAAAGCCCTGCGTCGGACAACAACAAACAGTCTTACAAGTTCAATGGACTAAGAAACGAGCCACCAAAAGCACCCCAGAATAACAACAATTTGAACAAAAGGAAAGGTAAGTCAGCAAATACACTGATGTGTTCAGCTTAATTCTTTCTGATAGGAAACTGAAAAGTAAAATAAATTTATGCAAATTATATTTTACACAGGGGATGAACTTTTTGCTGATTTGTCCGAAGATGAAGACGAACTGAATTTAAAGATCGATGAACCGGAAGTTCCTGACTTTGGTAAGAAATCAGCAAGCAGTCTGTTTCAATTCTAAAAGACTCAAAAGCATTTAATCTAAAGACGGTATGAAGTGACAATGGATACGAACAGAAACACACAATGTGCTATTGAGTAATTTATTTGTATATTTCATCAGCACCCGTTCCCAAAAGGCAGAGGATATCCTCGCAACCAAAGAAAGAAGAGGATTTTCCAGAGGATTTTGAATTGACACCACCCCCATCACCAAGCGGTGTGAAACAGAGATCACTACATACGAATAATACCGATTCCGTTAATGAAAGAATGAGGGACTACATACATCGGATCACAGATAGTAAGAACTGAGATTATTATTTTTGAATGGAAGTGTTTAGCTCAAAATATATAAAGTATATATGAACAAAATAACGAATCATTGCTCTTTGCAGTATAATTGTATCACTAGGTTATGTGACCCACTGAAACACTATGACGATGCCGATTATATTCAGAGTGTAATGTTTTCATGGAAATACATTTGATCTCTACTGTTGCGTGATCTACCGAATGGCATATTATTGGCACTTAGTTGAGGTATTTTAAACAATTGGAAGCCGAGAATTGGGCCTGAAAAACCTCTGATCCAGCTTGATACCTTCCTTTGAATAGGATCAGGTTGATGCCAACCCTGAATAGAGTAGTTGCTAAAAAAGCATAAGAAAATGCATACTTTAAGAAAAAGAAAGTGCAACGCAATGTATATGTTTCAGACTATGACTTGGAGCGGCCGCGTGTGTTAAGGCGGATTCCTGCTGGCAGATTTCTACCTTGCACCTCCACGGAGGGATCACGAGTCTACATGTCCATGAAGGGCCACGAGTTCTTAAAGAGACAAGTATGACGGACTGCAAACTTCTTTTCAATGTAAATAATCGTTGATTGTGAGGTTGTGGGAATAATTTGTATTGAATGTGTCAGCGATATTTCTTGGTTATTTTCAGATGGAAGACTCCTTATCTACTGGTCAAAAATCGTTACAGTTATTGGGTACACCATTAGGAGTCCTGAAAGCCCAGGTAGAGGAGGAGGTAAGGCAGTCACATTTTAATTTAACTTAACCATGGCAGAACAGATCTGTATTTTGGGTGCCTTACGTTAGGGTTCTCACTCATCCTGGAAAACCTTGTAAAATGACTGCAACTGGAAAAATCCTGGAGTTTTGTGATTTTTAAAAAAATTCTGGAAAAGAGGTTTGAAACCTAGAAAGACTGGTTGGGTCTTAAGTACTCAATTTTTAGGTGGTTTAAGTTTACACTTAAACCATCTTATAGCATAGCGCATGGCAACTTCGAATTGGCAATTTGGGACACTTCCCGTTGGAATTTTTTTGTCAAATTTGGACTCAAGACAGCTTATGACATCTCCTAGGACC
>JBCAUG010714980.1:0-12970 GCA_038406175.1 Haplosyllis leylae | reverse complement strand
GAAGTCATGACACCTTATGTCTCAGCATTTCAGCTGAAAACTGGTGTCTTGGAATCAGTACTGCCACTACCGATTCCGGGCATTGCATCGTTGCCTACTAAAACCACGGAGGACCTTTGCGACGTGGTTACATAGAGGGAACGCAGGAATTTTCTCCTGGGCGACTACAAAGCGTTAGTTGGTGGACTTATGAGGTACTGGCACTGGCCCGTTGATTTTCAGCAATAATGACTGAAAGAAAATTTCCCTGCTCCACCCTCAAAAGATCGAGTGCGCCAACCACGTCTGAAAGTCATGTACCCTACAACGAAAGTGCAGTCCCCACAACATCCTTGTACCTTGTAAGCAGGGGGTGGAAGCTCTGTATCTGTGCGTCCTATCTTTTGTCTAACTCGAACCTCTTTATAGGGAGGAGGGCCATGTGGATCTTAAGGTATTCTCGAAGGTGTTCTGGAATTAGTCCTATGTGTTTTCAGTTTGTTCAGCATCACTTGTTATTTCAGAATGGCTGTTACGCTGTCGGCGATCAACAGGTGATGCTGATGGTGAATGCGTTGACGAGATTTGAGTTAATACGATCACTCCTTCCTCACTGCTACCCTGGCAGGTAACCTGAAAATATGCCATTCTAGCATAGTTTTCATGCACACATTTAGGGTCAAATTTGATTGACGAAGAAACTTAATTAAGCAAGCTATATCAAACTATTTTGTCACTATCTATCTATCTTTGTACTTTCAGTGTCATTAGATATCATTGAAAACTTCTGGCGAAATTACAAACCAGAAAACTAAAGGTTTTTCAGCAAAGATAATTCAATGCTGAAACTCACATTTGAAAGTCAATTTACAAATGTTTGAAACAGGAAATAAGTGCAAAAGATTTCAACGTACCTGTTGTTGTTGATCACGTGTTGCTAATGAACGCTGCGTCTTCCGGTACGTGTGGACGCGGAGATAAATAACAGCTACCACAGCAAACGAAGATCAACGCCACCAGGACTGTGGCGGGAATTCCGATCTTAACTGGGATAGTGACACTGAAATGAAACACTACTGATTTCTCATCTGTGCTAATACTTGAGTATTTAACAATAATTGCTGGTAATGGAAAACTCATCTTGCGTCTTTACCAAAATTATTGTCAACGTTGTAATTGTGATGTGAATGAAGTTTTTTTTAAAACAAATGGCTACATTTGGCTGATCGATTTTTGAACATTTTGGAGAAAATCAGAAATATTTGGAGAGTAGAATCTACGCGTGTTAAATGAACGACCAAATGACAAAAATTTCCTGAAAAAAGTGTGATATTTCAATTCACAATAAAATTTCTACTGATTTCCTTCGTTCACCATGGCATTCCCGCCCTTTTTGGAGTTTGAATTTACCAAGGATAGACAAGATGACTTTTTCAAAGTAATAACTTAGATTTTTTCAAACTGTGAGAATTTTTTTTTAAAGAATCAAACTGCAAAGCTGACCCATGTCGCAGATAGATTGTGGTACTGAAATAGTCGAGAATGTAATCTTATATGGCAAAATTATCTCCAAAACAGTTTTCAGGAAAAAAATGGCTAAATACTGTAGTCGGTTTCTTGGATGGAAGCACACTTTTTCTACTGTCGTCATTTCCATTTTAACTAATTGCCTCTATTTCTGGTTATTGTCCCAGCAATATGGTTGTTTTTTGTCCATATTGTTAGCACAGTTGCCCTATTCCAGTACTGTACATGATTTCAAAACAAATTTTTTAAGACCGTAATTTTCCATGTGTGTGAATCGGATGGCCCCACCACATGTCATGGTTAACAATGTGTACGAACAACAAAGCAGTTGTATCAAAGCCACACAGCCTTCTTGTCGATTTTGGAATGCTAACTTCTTAGCAATACCACTTTCACTTAAAAACAAGATGTCTTTGTTATTTATCAGATGTAAGAGTGTTCACCGTTTCATGGAAAAAAATGTTGAAAATGGCAAGAAATACTTGCCATTTGTTTACTTCCTGTTTTGAAATCTGTTAATATCTCAGCAATCCCTAGGAAAACTGTAAAAACTAAGATGTCATTCAGATCTATCCATAATCAAGTATTTTTCTGCAATATTATTTTGCAGACAACTCTCCCCAGTTCTTCTACATCATTCAAGATATCGTTTCTCATAGGTGACCATTGAGGCCTCAAATCAGAATTCTTTGCAACTGTCGCAAATGTTAGAATCACTTGAACCTCCTTCAGGGTGTTGCACGAAAAGGGTTCTGGAGCAGAACGTTTCCCTCGGCAGGTTGTCCATTATCGAATACCTAGCACAAACAACAGATAATTAGATCTAATGGGCGCATTTGTGTTAAAGGCATTGTTAATTTAACAGGCCGGTTAAAAAGTATAACTTTCAGATTTCAGCTCAACCGAACAGCCACAGGATTTGTCATTCTCGAACCAGACCTTTAGACGCTCTGAGGCCGCACAATTAAGTCCCTGGTGCATTCTTTGCAAATGCCTTGCAATGCTTTCATAGATCTATTAGCCTGGCTTTATTTGGGATATTTAAGGTTGAAAGACAAATATCATTTGCAGATGCAGGGACGTGCAACCCAATAGACCAGGACCACCGAAGGCCGTTAGGGTGCACACACTGAAAATTAGTCTGACACCTCCTTCAGGAGATTTCTGAAGTTAGCTATGTTTTATGCACTACTTCACATGTTGGACTTTGATTATTTCTGGAATCAATAGAGCATGACTTTATAAAGGCCATGAAGATTCCGGCGGGCAGCTGAATGTTGACTTAGCTCAGTTGGTAGAGCATTGGCATGAAAATCCAAATGTCATGAGTTCAATCCCGACTGGGGGCAATTTTTGAGGATTTTTTTGGCTCTTCCCTGTCTAAAGATCTGTCAGATAATCTGACAGAAACGCGTATCGTAAAAAAACTCATTTTTCTCGTCAAATCTAGAGTCCGATGAATAATACCTTTGATTGGCAATTGCCAATATCAGTGGCGGATCTAGGCCTTTTCAGAGGGGACCGCCAATCCTTAATGGGGGCGTCAACCTACTACTTGACCAATTTATGAAGAAATTTTGGTCCAGAGGGATGCGTGCATCCCTTCACCCCTGGATCCGTCACTGAAAATCTGAACTCCTCGTCTTCTCACCTCAATGTTAACGATCCTGCATGACTAACTTCGGATGGACAAATCGCACGACAACTCTTATTGCTAAACTTTTGCAAGCCAACAAGTACAGCTTCAGAATGAGTTCTTGTTAACCTAGATCTACATCTAAAATATATCTGGGCATCAGAGTCTGCAGTCCTTCGTTTTATCACAACCGTTCTGTTCACAAATGTTCGTTAAAAAAGGTGGATTTCGATTTTTGTCCAATTTTATTTATTTTGAAACAACACTGGCAAATTTATATAAACACTGGCAAATGTGGGTTTGAACCAACTTCTCTTATATATGAAACAATACAATACAAATGTAAGACCCCTAAATCAAATGTACGTCAAAGGTTTTTCATATATAATTTGTCACGTTGTAAATTGTTAAAAAAAACACTGAGTAGTCCCAGTTTTTTCACGACAGCTCTATCAGAAATATAATGCACTGTAATGAGACCCATCTCATTGAACAATCACAAACAGAAGGAAAAGCTAAAACTAAAATTCAAATGAAACCTATGTTTATTTCGGTAAAAATATTACGGTTTTTACGTATGTTGTCATCCAAAGAAATTAATATCGCACTACTTTTCAGGAAAAAAAGTGACTTCACAATGTCTAGGAAAAGCACCCGTTCAAATGGCGGTTCCATGATTTCCCAAACGGGTACGCCAGTCCCAAGTTGGAGGGGGGGGGGGGGGTGCCAACTTATTATTTGGCCAATTTTTCACTAAAAATGTATGAAAAATAAATTTGTTGCAGAGGGGAACGCACGACCCTGCCCCGTTCCTTGAATCCGCCAATGCATTTAATTCATCTTGTAAAGAAGAGAAATTAAAGAAATGGAACCAAGGGCATTAGAAACAATACTACTAGTGCTGGAATTCTATTAAATTAGAGGCTGTATAGGAATTTGGCACTTTATGGAAATACATAATCTCATCTGAATTTCAACCAAAAACATTAATCTTCTTCCACATGAGAATCTGGTGTTGTGGTTTTTTTCTTGTTACAGAAGGCAGCGTGAAAATCCTCGGCAATTGTGAGTTCATAACCTCCCCTCACAGCCTGGTGGTACGAGGGTGGAGGCGGCGCTCTCTCTTCACCGTCTGACACAGCGAGGTACCCAGACGACGTGTTCTTCAAGGACCCGGATGATGTGGCTTGTAATGACGGATGATCTCTAGATGGAGATGCTTGTGCCCCAAACTCTGTCCCAAATATAGAGGAACATGGGGTGCTTGTTGGGCTTGTCCTGCTACGGGACAGAGCCTTAGTAAAGTTTCTCCATGGTGACATATTTGATGGTGTTCCTGTTCCAAACAGTGCTCCAGTTGGAGGAGAGGTCGTCACAGGTGAGGAAGCTGTGACTGTTATGGAAGTGGATGGCAGTGGTGGTCCTTTGGTCTGAAAAAAGAGGATGACGAGTGAAATACAAAGTCCAGGAACGTTACACTATGAAAGTGGATGTGGAAGACCACCTGGCTGCTTTTTGCATCACATCAATGTTTATGACGTCTGATAAAATTATCTGTTCACACTGCCAGTTCCCTTGTTTGCTCATCGTATATCATTTAAATTTTGCAGTGTTTCACTTGCTAGACAACATTATTGCTAATCGGTCTGTTGATTGCCTGAGTGAATCTATTTTGTTTTTACGCTTACCCGTTTATCACAGTCTCCGACAGCGACACAGGACGATGAAACAGACGGACAGGAGTAAGATCAAACCAAACACTGCGATTGCCCTTGAATGGATAAACGAGAGTAATGGGATTATTCGTACATCCAAATTTCCTGTTCCTGAGATCTGAGGCTGGAATGTCACGCCAGAAGGGAGACCTCTTGTCCTTACCAGTGCATTATGGGCATGAAGGCCCGTGGACAGATAGAAACACAACAATTAAAAAGGGTCATTTGATTCTAGACACGTAGCAAACCAGTAATTTATGTTCATTACTAGCTTTTTTGGGGTGTGCGGTAATGGGGGTAAGTATGGGTGATGAGTGTCCCCTTATGTCAAAATTTAGCTATTGTTCATACAAGGTCATGCAAACAAAGGTGTATCTAGAAAACGCATTTCTATTGGATCCAATCTACTTGTTTACCCTGCACAGGCGCTATCCAGGAAAGCAGGCAATGTATAGGAAAAACCAGTAATGTAAAAACTGTTCAATTTCAATTCAGTTTTGAACGCATCGTAAAACAAATGCTTGGATGATTTTTCGATGTAGCCAGATTTGTCTTGATCAAAATCAAATTCAGTTGAACTATTCATAAATGATCGGTCGTACTTACAATGTACCAACCATAGACTGAATGCTCATCCTGAAGTAGAGCCGCTCTTGTCGTTCCAGGCTTTATATTCTCTGAAACCCAAAATGAATGTTGAATCACGAAGCTTACTTTCGATATATATGAAATGGCAGGGAGGGGGTTGGGGTTTAATTACACATTACGATTTCCTCCTCAAAAGTACAACTTATATTTAACCGAAGAGTAGAATTAAAATTATGAAAATAAAGAGCTGTATAATATTTAACAAATTGCCAGACACAGGAAATTAGGCTGAAAGGCATCAACGAGATCTTTTTATCTCGATAAATTTTCATTTGTGGTTTGTGAACCTTTAAACTGTTTAGACTTAAGATGAGGAATCCACTATGGGAAATTCTATTGTTCTGGTAGTAAAGAAATGATATGTCAATCACAACACACTAACCGGGTCTCATGAATTACGCGGCAAAAATAAAGAAACGTAATATTCTTTTCAACCAAAAACAGCACATGTGACCTACTTGCTGCTATTGTTTATCGATATTATTTCGGGTGTGCCATTTTAACCGAAAATGAAGCTGATTAGGTTTTTAAAATGCTGAAGCTGTTTTAAGCCGTCTGAAGCTGCTTTGTTCCACGAATCGTAGTAGTAGTAGTAGTGTTATGTAATGATGTGACATTGTTCAAACGGCAAAGAACAGCTGAAGTTCTGTGGGACGTAATTCAGTAAAAGGGTAAACAGTATTGTACTACATAAAGTCACTGTTGGATATCGGGGTAGCAATTTTGTCAGGGATATGTTAACTAGATTAGGTATACTTGAGAGTTGAATAGAAAGAAAGGAGTAGGGACACTGGTAGATTATTTACCGGGAACACGCAATGCTTTTTTCAAAAGAATAGGAACTCGCACGTTCCTGACCGTAGCCTTACCATTTTAGTTTTCACTATTGTGAATTATAAATTCATTTACACAACAGATATTTCAAAATTAAAGACGGTTTTTGTGTTGTTTGACAACTTACTGCATGATGATCATCAGTCAACCATCATAGCCATTACACTATAGAGCCAAGTGTGCATAAGATACCCAGATGAGTTTTCAATAGCTTTCAGTCATGCAAAATTAATTGAATTTATCTAATTCACGTAAATGAAAAATATAGGAGGTTGTTAACATGTTTGCGAACCATATCCATTACACCACAGCATGGTTTGTGTATCCACGATGTAATGTACTTGGCTCATGCAGGAAATGTAAAGAATAATTTATTATCACAGTATATCAAGTGTTTAACACGACACAGTAAATATAAATAACAATCTCACAATGAGTCTGGCTCGTAAAATGTAGACAACACAAAAGCACCAATAGTTCCCGCCTTTCCAATGAACAATGTTTGATGGCATTCTTTAGTTCTTGGAGACCATGCATTTTTTTCAGGAGAGCATATGTGAACAGAGGTGATTACGAGAATCATCACATGTAAATGTATCACATATCCAGAAAATCCACTTCAGTTACTATTATAGGCCTTGCATTTTCCACCTTGTACGAAAGGCCATCAGAGCAGCAACATTACCATTCGAGTTTTTCCTAAATAACACAAATCTGACATTTCTGGCATTTTTGTACAAAACTGACAACAGGGTTTTAAAATTTCAGCAAAAAATAAAGTTGCCTCCAGTACTCAAGTGTCATTTTCCTGTTGATATCCTATCAATAGAGTTTTTCCTAAATAACGCAAATCTAACATTTCTGGCATTTTTTGTACAAAACTAACAACAGGGCTTTAAAATTTAAAACAATAGAGCAAAGGTAGAGGTATTGCACGGATCGTATACAGATGGCAATGCTGCCCAAGTGCGTGGAAAAATCTTATAACCTCGTGACCATTAATATGATATCAATAGGAAAAAAGCACTTGGACTAAAGCCATATTGGACCACTGGTCAGAAAGCAATTTTTCAAGTGGAATATTGAATATTGACCAAATACCTAACAATTAACTATACTGCTTTCGAATTCAACAATATGACAAATATTTTTCATTATCAAATATTAGCTAATAGATTTGTATTAAAGTTGAAATAGTGTAAAAACTCAAGTGTCATTTTCCTGTCGATATCCTATCAATAGAGTTTTTCCTAGAAAACAAAAATCTAACATTTCTGGCATTTTTTGTACAAAACTGACAACAGGGCTTTAAAATTTCAGCAAAAAATATGAATACGATCCGTGCCATACCTCTACCTTTGCTCTATTGTTTTCAATATGCTTTGAAAAATTTGGACACACATACATGTAGAACTTATTCTGAAATCTATTATGTTCGACAAAGGTACGGCTTATGAACGTTCATGAATTTCTGATACTTTCAGAAATAGTTAAAGATCAAGTTAGAAGTCTTTATTAAAGTGGAAAATCATCAAGTTGAAGACGAGATGATTTGAGACTTTAATAAAGACTTTCTAACAAGGATCTTTAACTCTTTTAAAAAATTTTGCAGTAAGTAGATAGCTATTTGTGTGAGGTAGGAAGGTGAAGGGGTTGGTGTTGTGGGGTAGGAATGACACGTAATGAGTGTTGGTCATACTTCAATGATTTCATATTTTGCAGAATGGAAATTTTTGGTCACTTATTAACTTATTTGAACTGGTTCTGTAGGCCAATGGTATAGCAGCTATCACATGTGAAAATTATAATTTTTATTGTTATTGGAATAGGTTGGCACGAAATCATTTCATTTCAATTTGGGACTTAGGAGTGTTTAGTCATTGTTTTGTGTGGTTGAAAGGAGATTTTAATTTCAAGTTTAATTATGGATATGTGTTCTTTGGAGGAAGAAGATGTTGCATTTATTACTCAAAGTGCAAATGATATGGAAGTTGAAAATTTGGCTATGTTTATTGAGGAAGATATAGATTTTCCATCATTGTCACAAGTGAATGTTGGAAGTAATAGTGTGGGGAATATATGCATTACTCTGACATATTGGAGGATGAAGGGGCTGGTCAGAACATGATTAATTATGCTTTGGATAGACCATCATTTGAGTGAGTATTGATGTAGATTAATATGAGACATATAATTTAAGTTTTAGTTATGAATTGGGACCATTGGATTGGGTGTGTGATTGTTTGCGTTCATGTTTCAGTGATGTTATGGAAAGTCAGATTGCAGAGTCAAGGAAGGAAAGCGATGTTGATGGTGGGACTTCTCGAGTTTTTGAGTGAGTTCTATTACAGTTTACTTTTTTAATTTTTTATATTGGAGCATTAATAGTATTTGTGGTTCATGTCTGATAGACATTGAAGATGGATTTTTGGTTTTAGCATGAATTTGAGAAGGTTGTCTGTGGGTGCCAATAGACAAAGTCAGTACAAATCTGTGAGTAGAAAATGTTCATTCAAGTTTCTTACTGAGGCACGCATTAATGAATTGAAGAAGATGAAGTTGAAAAGGAGATCTGAAGCAAAGGTTAAATGGCAATTAATGCATTCAATGAGTGGAGAGTAGCCAGACTGCAAGATGAACTTTTTGATCAAACTGTTTTCAATGCAGATTTGAATAACTTGTCATCTGTTATGAAGCAAAACTTGGAATATAGTTTGTGTAGGTTTATTCCTGAAGTGACAAAAAGCAAGGGGGAGGGTCCGTATCCAGGTAAAATGTTATATCAGTTTGTTGTGGCCATTCAGAAATTTCTCAAAATTAATAAGATTAGGTGGAAACTTATACATAGGGATGATTTTGATGAATTGAGAGTGGTCCTGGATAATACTATGAAGGAACGTTGTGCTGAGAATGTAGGCATGGTTCACAAGCAAGCTGATATTATTAGTTATGAATACAAGGAGTCAATGTGGCAAAAAAGAGTTCCTAGGGAAGACAGTCCTGACAAGTTGAGAGCAACAGTGTTATTTATATTGGGAATTAATTTAGCTTTATGTGCAGTGGATGAGCACTATTATCTAAGACGAGATATGCCTGACAAGACTTCACAATTGTCATTTGAGGAAAATTTAAAGGGGTTAAAGTGTTTAGTTTATAGGGAAGATATGTGCACCAAAACAAATGATGGGGGCTGAACCAAATGCAAAAAGAAAGAAAGATTGTATGGATATATCCAAGCAAAAACATCAACAGATGCCCAGTAAGGTTGTTTCAAAAGTACCTTCAAACAATTATGTGAACAAACTAAATTTGTATTTGCAAAGTCTAAAATGTCCTATACCAAAATAGTAGTATGGTCGTGAAGTGTTGGGTGCAAACAAGGTGAAAGAAGTTGTAAAAGACCTGCTCAGTTCTGCCAAAATTGATGGTTACTTTATGAATCATTCCCTCAGAAGGTCTGGTGGGACTCGCCTATTTCAGGCTGGGGTCGATCGCAAATTAGTAAAAGAAATCACAGGCCACAGCTCGGATGCAGTAGACTGTTACCAGATTACATCTGATGAGCAAAGAGAACAATTGAGTGACATACTGAAAGGGAATTTTGGTAACAAGAACCAAGAAAAAGAGAGTAGAGTTGAGGTAGAAAGTAATGGAGTACCACCCAAAGATGCATTTCATTGTATGTGTAAGTGTCAAAAGTACAGTGTAAGTACCAATAACATTGGAGAAATTATTAGTGAGGTGGTCAGTAAAAATCTTAAAACTGGGACCACAATAATTAAACTTGAAATTGAAATTTCCAACAAGTAGATTGCTATCAGTACCCAATGGTAAAAAGTATGCAAGAGATGCAAAATGACGTTTGAAGTGTTTTTGTCTGTGTGATGTGTGTGTATTTAAGTTACAAAATTGCAATAAAATTGTGTGAAAAATACTTAAATAGTTTGCTATTGCAGTATTTACCTTTTATACATAACAATAGGATAGTTCACTATTCGACAAAACATCAGTCTATACTTCTGTGAAGATTTTGCAGTGCCTGGTAGTAGTCAAATAGCAATCCACCGAGTTATTTGTTGATAACTCATGCATGCTGTGTATTTCTGTGATGCTACGTGTATATGATGAATTGCCTGGTAACATTTTAGATCTATTTCACTTCTTTATTTGTTGCAAAGTGTCTCTAAATAAGCCATCTGAGAGTGTAATAGTATTTTTAAGAATGTCCAGTTACTGACCTTTGCAATTTCAAAAAAAAATTAATATCCCTTATCTCAATCTAAGGTGACCCGATACCGTACCAACAACTTGTTCTAATAAAATTATTTTCCAAAAAACTTTTGCTGACAATGGCTACAGCCAAAATCCTTTCAGAAAACTCTTAAAGACGGCGACAAAGGTGTTTCTCAGCAGTGAGCCAAAACTGCACTGTTAGATAAAATCAGAACAAACATCTCGCCACAATTTGGTAATCTCTTGCGACCAACAATCTTCTTGTAACTACACTTGAGTTTAAGAGAGAAGAAACTTGAGAAGTTTGTCGCACGGGTCACCATAATTGGAATTTTTGTCAATGGTTTTGTAAATGTCAGATTCATCATATTTAAGCTGTCATTTTGATTTAAATTTCTCGCCTCGTTTGAGCCAAATATCTTATGACACGTGTTTAATGAGGGCGACTATCAATTCAAGAAGCCCATTTGAATCCAACTTAACTGCCACAAGACTCTCTCAGTAGGCCTCATTACACTTTAAATGTGAATGTGGTATGTAGTAACAAATGCAATTGGTGGATATGAAATGAGATGTTACTTGCAGTTGAATCTTGTTAAAAGTCGGTACAGTGTTTGGAATTTTTGTACAGTGTAAAATATTCTTGGGTCAATCTTTGAAATGTGGCAAGCTTACTAACTGTATCAAATATAATTTATGAAGGGTTAGAGGGGAAGAGCAACCTTTTTTCACTTGATTGTCTCGTTTGGCAGAAAAAACGTTGCAACGATGTAAAAATACTAGAATACTTTATATCATAAAGGCGAACATCTATGAGGTAAAAGTAACGTTTCTGAGCAACGTGTGTAGTATTCCTGTATATCTTCATGTTACATCCCACACTTTCTTGAAATCCTTTATTATACCTGCGTACGTACTCATCCCTTTGTTCAATGCAATTTTATTTTGACAAATGCGTTTGTTTGTCAACTCTGTTAAGTATTACTATTGTATTGAAATTCTGAAATTCAAAGGAATATATATTTTGCAAAGTTCTGGAGAAAAGCCAATATTGGGCTTTTCTGCTGATACATTTGACCTACGCCCCATTAGACTAACCACCGGACATTTAACCATTGTTCTGTAAATGCATCATTGAGCTCAGAAGTACAAATCAGCGCACATTAATAGATTAAGCCAGATTGACCTTCTCGTTTGAACATTTTTCCCGATTTTTCTGAGTCAGATTTTCAGCATGAAATTTCCAATAATACCACAACCAAAATTTACTGTAAAGGAGTAAATAGTAAATGGTTTTCATTTCAGTAATCATTTCTACTTTGTTAAACGAAAACGAAAAGTGCGTTATCACTTCACGCATTACTTCAGCAAAATCGAGTAAATTAGCAATGGCGTTTGAACAGGAAAATCTTGAAGTTGCTGGAAATATCACAGAAGAAATAAAGCCTTTTACCTACGTCCTTTTGATCTTGACACGGGAAATAGCTCTGGTGGTATGACACTTGAGACTGATATAGCTTTGTTTCAAGTCCAATCTTTCTGTCCATGAACCAGACTTGCGGCTATGCTGTTCAATTACAAAGACTTGAACACCCTGAAGGAACTTCAAAAAATCTGACATTTGCGACAGTTTTAAAGAATTCTGATATCAGTTTACAATGGTCATCTATGAGAAAAGATCATGGAGCAAAACTGGGGAGAGTTGTGTTCAAAATAATATTGCAGAAATATACTTGATTATGGTTAGGTCCGACTGACATCTTAGTTTTTACAGTATACCCAGGGATGGATCAGATATTCACAGATGACCCAACAGGAAGCAAGGAGAAATGTTGAAAATAGCAAAAAATGCATTCCATTTGTTTACTTCCTGTTGGGTAATCTGTGAATATCTCACCCATCCCTGGGTGTACTGTAAAAACTAAGACGTCAGTCAGATCTATCCATAATCAAGTATATTTCTGCAATATTATTTTGCACACAACTCCTCCCAGTTATTCTACATCATTGAAAATATCTTTTCTCATAGACTTTCATGGAGGCCTCTAATCAGAATTCTTTGCTACTGTCGCAAATGTCAGAATCTTTTGAAGTTCCTTCAAGGTGTTGAACTTGGATATGAGAACCTTTACATATTACAACATTGAACTTAGGAATCATACTTAAAATTCTGTTTTTGAAAACACGGGTTATATTCAAATAGAACGAATTACGAATTCATGTCCATTAGTTGAAAACAGTCATATTACATATTTCAGCTATTTTCAACTAATTTGCCGGTTGATCCTTTTCTCTGGCCTCTGCATTGAGCTGCCCAGTGGTTCCTCCGGCCACAGTTGTTGCAGGTGTCACCGTGAGCAGGACAGTCTCCATACTTGTGTGTCCTCCCACAGCGCTT
>JBCAUG010714979.1:0-27456 GCA_038406175.1 Haplosyllis leylae | reverse complement strand
TGCTATGTAAAAGCCATAGAAGTTGAACATTTATTGAAACAAATATCAATTTAATACTTACAAAGAAAAAAAATTTAAATAATTAAGCCACAACAGCTCTGCATAAAGCCGATGGGCTTCTTGTTCGATTTGTAACTGGTAAATTCGTGGTTTTGTGAAGACATTAATACTTGTTGTGTTAAACAGTTCGTATTGTGGGTTGACCATGTGTGCAAATCATTAACGCACAAATCCCATTTCATTTGAGAAAACTCATGGCTACGTACCCAGCAAGAACTGTACTATCATTTAATCATTCATCATCAGCTGAATGACCATAGCAGGCATATTTACCATATATGAATGTGGAAGAAAATTCCATCAATGTGTCAAGATGAGTTCTCTAATCTTAGCTCTGTAGATGAGTGGTGATGAATTACTTGTCGAGCTAACAGACAACTGTGTGTTATTTGGTCTAAATCTCCTCAGCCATTTTAAAATTCATGGTATGAGTTGCTAGGAATTGCCTTTTCCTTACAATGATGCTGTCAGACTTTTTATTGTGTCAATATGACTTTAGCAAAACAAGCTATTTCTATTGAAAACACAGCACAGACAACAGAAAATATCTCTGCATTCGTAATCATTAACACTGAATTTGAAAATGAACTTCGTTCAATCGGTTGTTCGCACGTGTAATTTTAAATCCAAGTGATAATTAATTCAGCCGCTTATGTGATGCTCATACTTTACCATGTTGTTAGGCTTCTTATGAATTTCATAAGTTCGTACTTAGAATAAAAGAAGACGTGAAATGATTGATAGAGCTTCTGCGTGTTTCAGTGTCTGTTTCTAATTAGTGGTGGAGCAAAAAGGTGCTAATACCAATTACAGGCCCGAAGAAATAGAACTAAATGTGTTGTCTAATATTCGCATCTGAGTACCATAAGAGGATAGGGAATTGGCCACGCCTATGTAGTATTTGATTGTACAGGCGAATATCTCTAGCTGATCAGCTTTCTGTGAAGGACACAGACAAAAAAGATTAGTAATAAATGAATAAAGCCCTTTACTTTCCAATTGATGAAATGGAAATGAAATGTATGTAGTTTAACCATCTGCGAATTTTAAGCTGACATGATTTCCTATGTTTAGATACAGTTCTTCACCCAGTACGATTGCCTTTCCTGTCATTTTGAAATAGGTTGTTTTGTCTGGTTTAACTTTGGATGTAAGGGGCCCAGAGGATAGTTTTGCAAAAGAAACACTACTGAATTCACGATTCGCCAATTTTGTGCAGATTAAGACTACATATTCCGGTTCGGGAACCAGTGTTGTCCCTGTGTAGTTAGCAAAGGCAGTGGAAATCATGGGCCTGAGCCTTTGTATTGACTGCCTCAGCTTGCAGCTTGGAGAACCACACCCATTTAGCATGTGATGAGATTAGGACTTAGTTGCATTGCTGGGGCTGTCATGAGGCCTTCTCCTCAGTAGTCCCTTCCCTAATCCCGCACAACATGCTATATCATAGTCTAGAAACTTCATTTCGTTTACTGTCTTTTATTTTTGGTTCTGAAGCTATGAAATTGACTCCTTAATTTTCTACATTATTTTATATTTTTGCTTGTTTGCAGCGAGCATGGAATCATTTTCGCGTTGTTAATGTATCATCGTAAGCGAATGAATAATTTAAGAACAGTAGAAAATATCTCGGTTGTTAACCTAATAGAACACACTTTCTTTTTCGTGTTCGGCTTTGCAAGTACAATGCACATTGAGAATGTTAAACAATGGAACTTTACAAATATTCTTAACAAAAATGAAATCTTTCTTCATTCTTTCGTACATAGAGAAGGAATGGCCACAACTTGGATCCGCTAAGCTACCACATTTTCGGATGTCTATGTAGATGCATCAGTTCATATCAAATTTATTAGGTGTATGGACAGAAAATTTGATTGGCGAAACAGAGTTTTAACATCGTAGAGGATTCTCGTTGGGGAGTGCCTGTAGGATTTGATCGATTTTCACCACCTTAACAGGGAACAAGGGGGTCAAGCCTGAAACTTGTTAAATATGAAATGTGTCAGTAATTTAATAACCGTTGAAGCCTCTGTTCAGAAGTTGGTTTTTGTACCTTGACAACTATGTTCGATATGTACCGTTGTGTTAAGAAATACATCGATAATATTCGCGTACTTAACTGGAAACCCTTTCTGTTGACGTTTTCTTTTGAAGTCCTGGTGGAGAGACGGGAAAACATGTAAAAGTGTAATACTTTTTACTTTTAATGAAGGTGGAAAACTTAGCCGCTGCACGTTACTCCTTGAAAGCTCCAGTTTTGTTCTGTGAACAGAAAATGATGTCATGTTGCTAGCAAGTGATGTTCAATATCACCGTTGAACATTACGATATAAGCAAACGCTACATGTAATGCTCACAGAAAGGGAAAGATACTGAGTGATTTAAACATTTGCTCAGAAGATTCCATAGCTGGCATAGATCACAAGTTTTAGTGACCTGAGGCAAATTGATATTTTTCTCTGTTGAATTGTTTGACATCTGAAGGCATTGTAAAGTAAATCAGTAACTGTCGCACAATGATAAGCAACGATGGCTTATTTTACTATGAGGCATGTAGTCTTTTTTATTAACATTGAATTCAAGGTACAGGTGCATGTTATGGCACAACTGTCCAGCTAACAAGTGAGGGCTCACGGTGTCTCATGGCCTTACGTAACTGTGGCTTATTAATATGCATGTTGGCCGGTGTGAAGGTCATACACTCCTTTAGTAACTACTTAAGCTGGAGATGTGTCCAGCAATGATTTCATAAAAATTAAAAACATGTGTTTTACTCTTTTAAGTGGTTGTCATTACATTGTCTTTGCAAAGTTTTCGGTTACTTTTGTTTTTACATTTAGCAGAAAGTAGGACTCAGCTTGTAATAAATCTATCAGTTGTTGTAACATCTTCACTTTCCTTTTAACATCTAAATCTTCCACCCAGTTCGACCAAATGGTGCAACGCTTTACCTTAGTAACAAACATGCGAAAAAAAGTTTTTGACTTGATACAAAGTGCTTAGGTAAATTTGATATATTTATCATGATATTATCAATTGATTCAAAAAAGACTATCTGCTTCAAGTGAAAACTGCAAAACGCCCATTGTTACCAGGCAATGATTTATGATTCTATTTTCGTAAGGTTATTAGATGTCCCACTTTTGTGCTGAGGGAAATCATGTGTACCAAACGAGAACGTAAAATTTTGTCTGTAAATCCTGAAACGCCATTTCCATCATCTGCTCATAAACTTGAAATCATTTCCATTTCCCAAAAGGCAGATGATGATTTTCTTTCAAGAGTATGAAAAGAAAATTTGAGGGAAGGTTTCCCCTCAGAAAAGGATCGATCAATGCTTGAGCCCGACTAAAACCTCCATGCCTCATTCCCTCCTATGGGAGCATCAGGAAAGGTGTCAGCTAGAAGAGCGGGTAGGTAGTAGTGCTCATGTTCAGTGGAATTGAGATCTCCCTAGTGCTTCAATCAGATACAGTAAAATAGCCGATTATGGCACATTGAATGACAATACTAAACATGGAGAAATAACGTTTCCGTGGTAAAGCATTGAAGGTGGAAATATTGGGAAGCATTGGTAGAAGTCGAGAGAGAGATCTTCTTGTCAATAGAAACAGCCACGCGAAAGGGACCAGAGAAATTTGCCAAATATTTGCATCATTTATGGACACTCCAACCTTGGTACTGCGAGGTCCAGTTTCCTCTGGGACCGAAGTCAATGCAGTGCTTGCCGTAGGCTGTTGTAGGCCTAAGCTGCAGTGATAATGAATGGTGTTGCTTATTTAGAAATAGATTGCTTGCAATCAAAAGTTTACCAACTATACTCCTTGTAAGAAAAATTCCGGAAGAGTTTTCCTTGCAGGGCTCTTTTCTATGACTGTCCATGTAACCTAGTTGTGCTGTTTCGCAGGAGACACACCGACGGCTAAAAGGAAACTATTTCACCAACTGCACATAGATAACTCGGCCTCCTGTGTGTGTGATCAAAAAGCAAAGTTTCTAGTGTGCCTCGGCGTGTTAGTTGATAGAATTAAATACTTCTTAATCGATGTTTCTAAACTGCAGCCCAACAAGCGTCGAGGTGCCCAGTTTCACCTGGTCTCGTTATTACACCCAACCCTTCTTCGGCCAAAGAAACCAAACTATTCCGCGCAACTGCAGTACCCATAGAAATACAGCAGCTTATTCATTAGTGAGACTCTGGGTCCTCTTCCTTGAAGATTATTTGCTCACAGGCATCTTTGGACAGGATGGGGGGAAATAAACAAGTTTTGTGCTTGGTGTGCAAGCATACATAACAGGAAGTCTTATTGATGGACTGTTTCTAAGCGGGACCCATTGGCTGATGACGTTGGATTGTTTTCTATCCATCTTAATTAAAACCAAAAGATTTCTTGACATGCAATGCGCAAAGATTAGAGCAAAGCAGGCGGAACCCACCGGCATTTTCTTCATTTCTTTCAATAGAATCCCATAATAATGTATTCCCCATCAGACTATTTCTCCTCGGGTGCATATTGATGATAAAGACAAACATGAGGAACCACAACTACTGTCATGTACAGAAATGATTTCTGGAGCAGGTACTTTTCTTGGAAGTTTTCTTACCCAAAAGCTGAGATTTTGGTTCAGTCATTAAATTGTAGGTTGTATTTGCAAAGGTACTTCCGCAACTTTCAGTCTGTCGTTTTATTTGGCGTTTAGTCAGTGAACCAGAAAAATGTCTGTTTTGCAACAGAAGTAACTAATCTGGGCATGTTCAACTGTGGTGTAAAAGGTATGACACGAGCACGACAAGCAGTGGTCTGGAATGCAGCCGTGGCTGATGGCTTCGAGATCTACCGAAAACGAAGCCAATTTCCGAGCAGCGGCATGGTAAAGGTGGTGCCCTGTATGGCCTTTAATGATGTCACTTGACTGGAGGGGGCCATTATTTCTTTGGCCATCAGGTTGTTTTATTTTGTTTGTAATTGTAGAGCTGCCCTTTTACAGCTGAAATCCATGTTACTGTTTTGTATCCAAGAGGCGCCACGAATAAGGAATAATTTCTCTCTAAGGGAGCCGTATCAGAAACATGTAAAGATTTCTTGACTCGACTGAACTGTTGCATATTTTACACACTTTTGGTTTGTTAATATATTTGAATATATTCGAAAGGGTTTGAATCACCTGTGGGTCACTAGAGAAAACATACACTTGTCCTTGCATGAATATTTCTTTACGACAGAAACGTTTTTTCTTGGAGTGAAACAATCCGCATCAACATAAAATAAACCTAAGTGTGAAAAATTAGTGCCATGTCATAAAATGAATAAAACAAGAAAGTCCTCCTGCGTGAACGCAAGAGGCAAACCGCCCGCTGCGGAGCCGACCTATCCCCGGGGAATTATGTCCCCCCCCCGGCTGAGACCTGAGTACCCCCCCCCCCCTGTGAACTGACAAACAGGACTATTACCTCCATCCTTCGGATGGCGGGCGGTAATAAGGAATATGCAGTTAAAGGAGTAACACATTAACCAAATAAAGTCCTCGTGCGTGACCCCAAAAGGCGTACGGCCGCCACGTAGCAAGCACTCACCCTACTGTCCAGCCGAGGGGGGTGTACCCTATCCTGGCTGGGATGAGTACCCTTATATTGGCCAGGGAGGTACCCCTACCCTGTCCTGGCTAGAGGGGATACCCCTGTCCTGGTTGGGGGGTAACCCCCAGCCAGGATAATGTACCCCCTCCCCAGAAAAACATGGGACCAGAGACCAGGGCGTACCCCCCCCCCGAACAGACACACACGAGTAAAACCATTACCTTCCCCATCCTTCGGATGCGAGCGGTAAATATATGAAACAGCCAAGCTGCTATAACTGTTGAATAGCTGTGATGGATTCTAGTGCAATATAATGATGAGCTTTAAGGCAGGTGATGCAGAAGCTGCACAACACAGGCGTGTGAAATGAAAATGTTACATGTGAACAGATTGACAAATTTTGTGTGATAAATGTTATGAACAAGAAAGTTCTCCTGCGTGACCGCAAGAAGCATACCGCCCGCCACGTAGCAAGTACTGATTCTGCCGTTCTGTCCCCGGAGGGGGTACCCCTATCCTCTCCCTGTCCCCCCGGCTACAGGCCTGACTGGGGTATCCCCCACACCCCCAGCTACATGCCAAACTGGAGTACCGGAGTACCCCCCCCCACTGAAAGGACCTGGGACCAGAGGCCAGGGAAAGAACCTGGGACTGGGGTACCCCCTCCCCCCCCCCCCCGCCCCTGTGGACAGACAGAAAGACAGACGCCTGTGAAGATATTACTTTCCCATCGTTCTACGTCCGCGGCCGGTAAAAATGATGGGTAAGTCGGATTTTTGGTATATTTGGTGCGTGCATCTCGAACCAGTGTCCGGTGTGGGTGTGATTTTACGACAGCAATTGCAGGCACAATATGTTTACTTTTGTGAGCTGGAAAGGCAGAATCAATGAACCAAGTTCTCTTGAGACATAGAATGATTTTTAAATAAGAAGTTACTTTGAAGATAAGTTCCTCTTTTACTGAGATTTCCTTGACTTAGCTGTACTTTTCTTTCAGCCGCCTTTATTCGAGGATTGGAACAGCTTGAGTATGGGATGCTGTGAGCGTAAATTGGTTCCTGTGATTAAGCACAGGCAAGTAAAATGCCAACTTAAACCCTCAATATTGTTGATGAGTTTTGCGGAGATTGCTGAAACCTAAACGAAAAGGTGAAGTGGCTTATAATCCGACAAAATATCAACTATTTACCTTGCAAACCCATCCTCTGTTATTATATTTCTGGCATTTTACCTTGTGGCCTTGTTCTCTATGATGGTGGATCTTCTTTTTTGCATAAGTTTAGAGGGTTGCATTGATCTAACATGTCAAATACCGATGCCCACGATATTAGCTGCTGCGCCAGAGCAGTTTACGTTTCAACAGGATTAATTCTACGAAGTGATTCTATCTATATTCATTGTGATACATTTGCTGCTGTATTTGCTACATTGATTTTAGATGACATTTTACCCCCTGACCTGGCATTATAAAACGCAATACTGTTGCATGTAATTATTTCCAGCAGGATCCCTGAGTTCAGGTTTCATGAATATATTTGCCAGCAATTCCCATCAATAAGCAGTAATCTATTATTCCAGAAATTACATGGAGGAAAAAACTCAATAATATTTACCACTTTTTTGTCAATTTGAATATTAGCTATATCTTTCTGTTCATTTGTAGTATTGACTGACCTCTCTATTTAGTGCTACTTTCTCAATTGGAAATTTCAGATGAAGTGATTTCATTGTTGCAATGATTTTATTATCTCAATTAACCAATTTTGATTGATCTTCCCTCATTGATCCCAGTCTACTTTTTAACCATAATGATGGTAGACCACGTTAATGGGAGTAACATTTGAGGTGATAAACATTACGGGCAGGATGCTGGTAAAGGTAGATCTGTACACAGAAAACATGGACAAGTAAAGCGGGAGCATTCAACATCCATATGTTGCAGATTCAGAAATATTATAAAATATCCTTGAATCAATATCATATGTTGCCATTCTTGACATTTTTTGTGAGTTCGATAGTCAGCAGAAGTGCGAAAGCAAAAGTATAATGTAGCTAGAATATTTATTGATTTAAAATTAATGCCACCACTGGAAAGTTGAATTTCAAACTCGGTGTATTAAAATTTGAAATTTATATACAAATGTTTTGTCGCTGTGACCTACGCCTTTGTGAAGTGCTCCAATACTTTTTGTGGAGTATTGCGCAAAAATGTCGAGCTGAGAACTTTTTTGGCTTGAGTTAGAGACATATTCGCCGAAAGATTCATTGCTTATCTCTTTCCACCAGTCCATGCTTGGTTTGACATCTTACATGAGGTATATACAATGTACTAGTATTTTCTGCTGAGGAGCGTTTGAAGCCAGACTCTTAGTTTGCGCGTTAGCTCATCAACAGCTCGTTCTTAATAAGGAGCATTTTGTAGGCTCATTTCATGGCGTAGCAAGCTGGATCGCATGCCTCGCTTGGTCACCTGCAGAAACCATTTCTGTCAGACTGTTTCAGAACAATAATCCAGCCCAGAGGCAAATAAAGCTTTCAGGACTTTTTAAGCTAATGTATTAGGGAAAGGTTTGCTGACAAAGACTTATATGGTGGTTGCTGATGGCTCTGTACGCAAATTTAATGATTTTGCGGCCTGTTGAAGTGCTTGAACATGTTGTGCTTTTAATGAGCTGATTTTTCTCCGGTACGACACTTTTCACTGTTGCTTGCTGTCTGTGTTGTGCACCGGAGATATTGATGTATCGATAGAGAGCTTTTGGAGTTATATGGCAATGATAATATGTAACTGATGAGATAAGAGAACGGATTTTAAGTTTTTTACGACTTGATTACCAGCATCCGAGTGCAGGAAAACGAGTTCTGAATTTTCAATTACGAGTTATCACTCAAGTTTGATGTGTTAGTTGGTATAGCCCAGATCTGACTCGCATCTCTTTCCAAATAGTCTGCAGCAATCGGGAGTCTGAAGGCAAATAGACAGTTTGCCTCTTGCATTATAACTTCCACCACCACCAGCCTGTTGTTGTAAATGCTAAGTATACTTCGCTACACCGGCTGGTATTTGTAATCGTGGGGTTCCGCGTCGGAAAATCTATACGCGTGTATCTGTATAAATAGAAGTATGAAACCAGCGACAACGTCAGAGAATCGAACTGACAGGAAAATCGAAAAGAAAGCAGTAAAGCTCACGGGAAGTGAAGGCAGATCCGTGAAGATATGAGGTACATTTCTGGCACCGAATGCTGAGAAACAAACCACAATACTACTGCCTACCTACAAAGCAGCCAAGCTGAATATGTTGGTCAGTGGCCAACTGAACCTGGTTGTTCAGAGTCAGGCGAAAAGTCTTTCATTTAAAGTCTGTAGCTGCTGGTGTGAACACCGTACGTGTGTACTACTGTCGTGCGGTCTATTGTCATGGACGTATTTACCGTAAACATTGCCAATGTGTAATATTCTTCTGCATGCTGAAATCATCTCGGCAACTGTAACATTCATTTTTTCACTCGTTCATTAGTCACAGTCGTGTGTGTTCTTACATATACATATTAACAAAGTGGTGTTACTAGTGCGACTTCATGTACTGTTCGTGAGCTCAACCTGTGCTGTATACATTGTACTGCTTACTGTAATACACTGTGAATGTGGCGTAAAATTTGGTAAAAGAACTATTTTATCAGAGGAAGCGCACAGTTTCTGCACCACACGTTGAAAAGTCAGCATTCCGTGCAGTAAGTTGAGGTGACCATTGGGCCAGTGTAGTGGAATGCTTAGTTAGAGTGGACTGCGAGGGTCGTCAGAGCTGTGCACCTTATGCTTGTCAGTCAGAGCGAGCCGTGATTTCGATCAGCGACACAGGGGATCCTAACGAAACGAGTGACCGAGAGATTCTACGAGGCAGATTCGATTTGGAGGTGATTTGCGCCTGTCACATTGTCTGTTTTTGTTACGGCCTCACCCTGCAGATTCCAGTGGCGAAGACTGGTGTGTTGGATCGGAGTACCTGAAAGGCCAGCTGACAGGTAGAGCAGCAAGCATTTCACCACCCAATCTTGGACCCCCCCTCCCCTTGTTCAGTCCAACGGATTTACCAGTAAGGATTACACATCATCCTCCAACTCTTTGGAGATCCACTACCTCTTTAACGATCTTGTGCTGTATCAAAAGTGAAGTTACAGGAACAAAAGCAGCATTGGCTCTGTGGGGTTTTTGCTCGTCTGATTGTGGTATCAGGAAAGGTGGCTGTTTTGGGTGCAAGCTAAACAGCTGGATTATTTCACCGAACAGCAAGAACAGTGACACATGATCCAAAGTCGACCTTCACTTTTCTGCAGTTGACTTGTTAATTGAGAGTTGGGTTATCACTTTGGAACGCGAGACCCTGCAAACCTTGCGGGCAGTGTGTTACCGTCATATCGTAGAAACGTTTAGCGCTTGATTTGCTATGAGATAAGCAAAGAGGGTTGGGCTGTTGCATTGTGTTCAGTAAGTCTGAGCGCTAGATTATAGTAGCCTTGTACACGGCTCCATCGTGGAATAAAGCATCAACATTTAAGCCTGATTTGACAGGGATTTGTTAGCATTACATAAGGATCAGAAGGCCTTGTGGTGGTCCACATATGTACACGCAACAGTTGGAGCTCGTCGAGACCGAGCGACATCATTACTTGATTGTATCATTAGGCAATAGCTGTGGAAGCACCTTCATTAATCCCAAAAGGGAATAAGTTCATAGCAGCCTAGATTCATACTGAGAGTTAGAAGAAGCAGCAAGACGAAACGAAGGCCTCTCCTCCTCCACGTGGAAAGCAATCGGAAAGAAGCAACTCGTAAGAAGCAAAACAAGTGGCAGGCTGCAGCTGAGAGCTAGCCTGAGCCACGGCGATCAAGGTGTGGCTCTGATGAAGAGGAACTCCTGTGACCTAGTGGAGCCTGATAACGCAGGTGCCAAGAAAATTAAGCCCAGGTACGTCTCGTTCTTCTGCATCACCCGCTTCACCATTACCGGTAGCAGAAATCACACTGCGGTCTTCGACAGTTTGATGTTTGTCGTCCCCTTGGTTCATGTTTATTCATTTGGACAGATGACCTAACCGAATATACTCAAGGGACAGTCCTTTTGCATCATTAATTCATTCATTCCTTTGCTTTGATATTCATTTATTCATTCATTCATAGTTACAATACACTAACCTCATCAGCTCAAATGCCCACTTTTCACTCTCCCTGGGATCAACAAGATCTTTTCTTGGGAGAGAGACACTCATCAACGTGATCATTGTTGTTGCTTATTTGATTGTTGCTGTGCTCATGTAATACATGTAATAGACTTGTGGATTACAAGCAATAGAATGTAAATGAGTTGGATCTCGTTGTGTATCTGTTGTTATTGTTGTCGTTCTGACAAGTCCATCAGGAGCCCATTCTTCAACAACGTACAGTATTTCCATTTCCGTTGGAATTTGAGGTACAGTACGCGATTTCTTCGAGAGCCTCTCGCAATAGAACGTGATCTATGTTTTACATGATAGTTACAGTCCTACAGGTGAAGCCAGCTGGCATATATGTGTTAACGCTTTCACTTAATGCCCCTGCTCTACTAAATCTTTGCCCTTCAAATACATGGCTTACTTTCCTTGAAACAACACTGTTTATTTTAACGCTCGCTAATTGATCAAGCACAGGTGGATTTCTTCTCAAACTGAATTCAAGCAAATTGCGTGGTAGAACCTAGAAACCTGAGTGCACATTACCATTATTCGCCACCTCGCTTGAAAGGAAGATTTAATGTAATGTCCGGTAGATGAGACAGTTGAATGATAGATCTATCGTGGCATATTTAACCAATCACCCTAAAGGAAATCTTGCCATAAAGAGAGGACCCGGAGAAAGTGTAAGCCAGCTGAATTTACGAAGAAAGAATAGAGTGATTTGTCCTTCCATCTGTAATGTTTTCACGATGTATCTTGCATCGAACAATACACGTTGTAAAAGTATACTTATGTGTACAATACATGGATTATTGTTTCTTGTATAAATGTTGACTTTGTTGTATTTCTGTGTTTTAACGAAGCTGGATGCACCCACATATAGTCAGGCACGTTGATATGATGTTACCTTGACCACAGTAATTCATTTTATGCCTCTTTTCTTGTAGTCATTATCCAGTTAAAATTTAAGTGAATAGGCCCACAAATATTTTCAATCCTACAGAGGGGATGTAACGAACGGTGCATCTCTCATTTTCTACACTGACACATTTTCCTCCACAAAATGCTTTGAAGGCTGTCATTGCCTAGGCCTTTACTTTAATGGAAATTTCGGAAGCTTAATCCCTTAAAAAGTAATTGTATCAAAGTTAATGGCAGCTGCAGGGTAAAACAATAAGTAGCACTCTGCCTGTGCACATCTTCGAGATGGAATTCTTCACGGGAATCTGTTCTTTTTTCAGCATAAGTCAGGAAAACTGTGGCAGTGGATATTAATTTAACTAACTAACGTCAACTCTGGCCTGTGCAAGGATCTAAAACCATGCGCTTCAAGTACACGAGCTGAAAATAGTCCGGGTCATGCAATTTATTTACATCTATGGGGAAATGAGAACTGTTGACAAATTGGGACCTTGATCAGGTGTTGCCTAATTTTGATTGTAGCGTAATTGGAAAAATGACAGACTTTGGTAGTGCGCGAAGTTGTAAGCTTCATTTGTGTCAGTAACCCTTACAATGTGGCGCACTTGATCCTTTTTCCATTAAAATACAAGCAAACCATGTTTGGATAATGAATTTTGGAAGAGGTCCCCAGTATTTCAGGAAAGTTTCGTTCTTTGAATAATTTATTTAAATCATTCTGTAATCTTACCAACAACTTGGAAGAAAAGGTTGGTACCGTGAAGGCGCAATGCTGAACATTATTCTCTTGTTCCCATTTTTTCTTAAAAATACTAATACTTCAAATGTTATATTTCATGATGGTGTATTGCACAATGCACTAGTATTGTTTGACCTTTTCTTCCTTACGTGATCTTCGAGACAAATCCACCAGCACCACACCCATAATTCGTCTAGCCCAGGGTTTACAATAATATTTCAAAAAGAAAATGTGTTACTAGAAATAGATTTGGTCCTGCCCCTTGGTACAGAATTTATATTAGATATAAATGTCGCTTCAATTATTTAAAATTAATTAAATGATAAATATCTCGTTTAGAATATTATATGCATGATCGCAAAATTATATTATAAATAAGACCAGTTACAATGAGTACAGGTAGTTTAGCATTTGTAAAAATAACATCTGCAGCATACAAGTTATATTTAATATATATTGTTGATTTTTTACATGTGTTAGTCAAATGGTATTTCCAATATATATTAAATTATGCGTGTACTGTTAAATATTATTGAATTTTTTTGTGTGGAATTTAGTTTTGATAAATACAACAGAAAAGCATACAATATTAAGTTTCCAATAACAAATTAAAATGTTTGTCATAAAATTTAACCAGAAAAATACGACAAAGATCGGGATTTTTGGCTGAGTGTCCTCTCTCACGCTCAGCTTAAGAGGAATAAGGAAGTACTGTACGAGTAATTTAAGTTTTACTTTAAGACTAAGATTGACACCTATACATTATGAATAGTTTGTCCATTAGCCTTCTTATGTCTTTGGCCCTGCAGTTCGGATATAGGCTTCCTTCGTATCAGGTCCTGCCTCTGCAAGTACTGCTGACAGCTCCTAAAGGCCTTAAGTTCTTATGTAGATCGACCTTCTGTTCCCGTTGGAGGCATCATTGTCCCTCACGTATGTGGAAAACCTTTCAGAATGACACAAAGGGAGTCTGTGGTTGCAGTTCTGTCTTTCCGGGCTCTACAGCCTTTCCACATGTACACGAAACTGGAATTTCACTTGTCAACTGTGAGCGACCTGGGCCATTAACCCAAGTATCTACATTCATTAGGAGGAAAAAAGTGTTTAAAGTGTATGGAAAGTGTATGGAGCTCATGCTTCCTTTGCTAAACTGTTGGTATAAATGATGAAAACAAAGTGAAACAGTTTTAAATGTGATCTAATCAGAGGCGGCCATTCAGAGATGGAATTGAAATTTTCACTCACCACGGACCCGATGTTTCAAAGCCGTCCCAAATATAGATTTAAAAAATCGTTGTATTATACAGTATGTAGAAAAGTGTTTAGCCCATAAACAGGTTCGATTTTCAGGCTGACAGGCCGAATTGCAGATGTACCAGCATGAAAATCCGATGTTGGGGATGTGGAAAGCAGGCACTGTCAATCTTGTTATTTTCTGCAGGCGTGGATTGAATGGCGCTTTCGGATTCAGTCTGCTAAAGCTTTACTCCAAATACACACAAGTTTGCTTTCAAAGTCTGTGAAAAACTCTGTTTTGAGGGTACCTTAATATTCTCTCCAAAAAAATTGGATCAATCTTTATCATTACAAAATCTGAAGCTGGTGAAAGATCATTAGGGAAACTTAATATTGCAAATGTCGAAGATAGAGGACACTGAAATTGTCGGGCATTGTGTTTGGCAATTCATCAATATAAACTGGATGAGAATGTGGGGAGAGAAGGCTGTACTTTCCTGCAGGGTACAAGGCTTAATACAGCACATATTCTCTTTTGCCAATTAAGTTCAAAGGAATCAGGCCTAATGTAGGGCTCGTGTGTGTTATTTGCATTATTGAACACTATATCCTGATATCTTCTTCTTTTTAGCATGCTTTCTATTCCAGTCATTGATTTTATGCTTTACTGGAAAAGAAAATCAATTTTAACTAAAAAATACATGACTTGTTGACATATCAATAATTGAAGGCCTGCATGGCCAATAAGGTTTGAAATGCTGGGATATTTTGTAAAGTACTTTTCCTATTGTAATTGGAGAGGGACTACAGATGATATATTTTTACGGTATGTTCAGGTTATATCCCTTTGTTTTGTTTTGGTAGTGATAACCTTCGTTATTGTTTCAATTAGGGAAATTCCTTGAAGCGGATTAACAAATTTCCGCTGAAGCTTCGTCTGTCGGCATTATCTTAAAGCTCATCATGTCGAAGAAATATGATTTCTTTTCTCTGAGTTCAGGTGAAGTGGTAAACCAAAACGCTTGATACATGCAACGTCTTGGTTGCAATTACAGACGCAGTCATGTTCATTCCTCGTGTGAGTATCGATGTCAGACAACATATGCTCTGTTTTTTAAAGTGTGCTGTACAATTGTAAAAAAAAAAACATAGGTATTAGTACTATTAGATAATACAAACTATGAGAAGATCATTCTTTTCGCACAACTTTGAACTGTCAACGAAATAACGCATGTTTTCATCGCAGCGTGTTGCTATGATGATTAAAAGTGTTTACACTGGCGTTATGACACTATATTGTACCCTCAGGTTGTAGATTCTAGGTCTCTACAAAAGTTAATAGCTCTTGCCCACAACCAAACATTTGGTAATACACTTTTAAATTAAAACAACCATTTTTAGCCTGATTTGTTTGTTTTAGGATCGTTGTTCGAAACTGCTGCATAAAATCATGCCACTGACCACTTGCCATAGAAAATGTTCAGTTGACCCGGACTTTAAAAAGAAAAAAAAATGTAATAAGCAATAGGCCTAGCGTAACGTGGGAATCAGAAAATGTCGGGCCAGGACCACGTAAATTGGTGAGTCAAAAAGTTGATAACTTTTTTGAAATGTAGAATGGACGCGTAATTGAAACAGTTGGAAGATATTATCTTCTCACGAAATATTTTTATCAATTGGGTCTTAAATAGAATAAAAACAGTATACGACACGTGGACATCGAAATATTTTTACTAAAGTGATAGAATTTAACCGAAATTTTACAATGCAATTCCTTCCCAAAAACTACCATTAAATTTTCCGACGTAAAGGATAAATTGTGATCAAAACTTTCCTACCACCGAAAGTATTTTGATCCATTGACATCGCACCGTTATCAATTATACAATGTCGTTCGCAGTGTTATTACCTTTAAATTACTACCAGTTATTCCCTGCTTTTAAAAGGAAAGTCGTGTACTGTATTATTTGTGGAGAAAGGTACAGAATAGATCAATATTGCCAAATAAAAGTAGAAAAAGTTTTCAAAACGGTGAATAATAATTACATTATTACAGCTGCATTGTGGAATAATATATTTACTGTACGAGACAAGAATATGTAGAAGGAGAGAATACATTATTGACTTTTCTCTTATTGATGGTAAAAGCACAAACCAGCCCCAGTGTTTACGCAATTTGAATTTCAAGCGAAAGACCCACGTTCGACACTTCTGGCAATGCATCAGCCACGCGTCCGTGTGTTATAATGCTCATAAATAACAGATTTATTGTTTCATTTTTCATTTGATATGTTCATTATCTTGTTTTGAAGATAGGGGAATGTAATTGGTAATATCGTTTTGCTATTTTCAAATTCCGCCAAGTATTATTTAGTGATTGGAGATTATCTCTTTTCTGCTAAATTGGATAAGGGACCACGTTGGCTTACAAAATAAATCAAGTCTGTCTGTTAACGGGGGAGGGGGGCTTCCCATGATGCATTCCAACATTACCCACAATACCTGGACTAGGGTGTACCCCCAAACAGGACTGGGGGTACCCTCCCCATGATGACGGCACAGGCGGTATGCCTCAAGTGTTCACGCAGGAGAACTTTCTTGTGAATATTGAAGCTTGAACTTTTTCCCCTTAAAATTTACGTTAACTGTGTTCGTGTGAGACATCGTGTGGGTATTATGTGGCTAATTAGTTTTGCAAAACTACCCATTGCAAACATTAGTTGATAAACTTTGACCGCAGTAATAGTGATGCAAATGTGCGTAATTTTCTACACCAAGCGCTGCAAATTTATCACATTTCAGAACGTTATGAGGTAATGTTTTTCAGTGATTATTGATATTTTTGTCCAGTGTACATTTCTAAAGCAAACACGTATATAATCTCGTGTCTACTGAAGATATAGAGCTGCCCCGGTGATACAATGACTGTGCCAAACGTGGGTTCTTGTTTCGGGTTTAGGGTACCAGTTTGCGGGTTCTGGATACCAGTTTTTTGTAATGTGTCACAAATTCTTGTAATGCATCACTTTTTACCACCCATGCATGTAGTATGATGGGAGGTTATTTTCACAGGTGTGTATCTGTGTGTCTGTTTGGGGGGAGGGTACCCCAGCCTCTGGTCCCAGATCCTTTCCAAGGGTAGTCACTGGTCCTGTCCAAAGTCCTCTTCCAGGTCCTGTCAGAGAGTACACCATCCAGGACAGGGGTACCCCCCCTGACAGGACAGGGGGTACTCCCCAGACAGGACAGGGGGTACCCCATGGACAGGGTATGGGTACCCCCTGATAGGACAGAGGGTACCCTCTGGACACAACAGATCAAGTAGTGGTATGCCATGGGCAGTATGCCTCTTGTGGTCATGCAGGAGGACTTTCTAGTTTTTGTAATACATCCACATTTTACACAACATGTACAGGGTGGGGCATGGGTGCATTATGAAAAAAAGTGAGGCATTACAAAAAACTGGTACCCAGAACCCACAAACTGGTACCATAAACCCGGCACAAGAACCAAGTTTTTGTCGGCCTCACTGATGCGCTATGCACTGTCGGCCCTGTTCATTTACTTTTGTTAGATTATGTCATTTGGATATTTTGCACAAATATTGACATCTCGTCATATTTATACAGTGCATATTTTAAAACCGTTTTCCGAGTGTACAGTTTTCCTTGCATCACCTGGGAGAATATCAACACCAAAGGTCTTGCAAAAGAGCCCAGTAGGATCAAGCACAGTGTAAGATAATTGAATTTGAAAAAGTCTTGATTCACAGTACATTTGTGCTTACATTTCATTTACGCCGACACTAGGCACTTGGCAAATATTTTTGTGGTATTAATAATGGATACATTCTATTCACTTGTGTTGTGTAACACGAAAGTCTCCTTCAGTGAATTTTGGATCTGTTAACTTTACGGGAAACACCGCCCAAAAGAGGATCAGGCCTTGGTTACGGGCACAGGATCCAATGTCAAATAATACTTTGCGGTCGTTAGATGTAATCATCTAGATGTGTCTGCGAATGTGCAAGGCAAATAAAGTGATATTGAATATGAGCAGATTATCATTATGTGCCTACAGATGTCACATGGCATATGGATAAATCACCCTAAGCCATGGGCCATGGCCAACAGCTTTTAAAGTAAAACCATGACTATGACTCTATGAGCACCAAATGGAAATATTTCAAAAACCTAAAATCGCCTTCATTGTCTGTAAAACAATCAGAATTTTTAAAGTAACCTTATAATTGAGAAGGATGATGCATAGTAACATTCGCAATACAATTTGTGATGGATGATTTCTGTAATGTAGTTATTCATATCCACAAAATAAATTAAAATAGACCCATTTCATGCGTTACATGGACTACGATAGTCATAAATTTTCTGTTTGTATTTCTTTACATGCAGTACTGCCACTGGTAGGATGTTATTTGAGCCGCTGCCGTCTTTCGATCCGAAATGGTGTACTTCTTTCCAGTGGATTTCCCTCTGAATCTATGCTTTCTGCTTACTGAATGCAATGCCTTTTCACAAATGAGCGTCTCCTTAAGCATTAGCGGACCAAGATTTTAGCCAAGGGATACCCAGAAAATTTGCCGAAGTTAAAACTCTGCCCTTTATACTATGGATTTGAATGCCATTTTCCTATTTTTCTGAGCACTGACATTTTTGATTGTATATTTCGTTAAAAAATATTTAAAATTAATTGAGAGACTCGGTAAATGTTTACTGGGCTCCAAATGTCTGGATTGTATGCAACTCCTTCCGCTCGTGGATCTGAAAGCGTGAACATAAAGTTGCAAACCCTGTTTTGAAAACAACAGTACAATATGTACACCACTAAAATTATGCAAACGTTTGAGATTATCGTTGAATGAATTTTTAATAAATAATTATCAATTAACCCACTAATTTACCGCATGAAGATTCCAAAATGTAGATAGTTCTTTTTTTAAAAAGTATTCTAACATAATTTAACTGAAGGATTCAAAAAAATCATAATAATGTATTTTTTTCTGCATAAATCAAAAACGCTAATGAAATTAACATAAATGAACTGTCCTTTTTAGGTTAGGTTTCAGCTAGGCTAGTTCCTTAGTTGATAGATGTTTATTTCAAAACTCGTGCAAAATAAACTACAAAAGTGGGATTGCAGTGCATATTATTTAACTTCCAAGTTTGTCATCGCGAAAATAGCATCATTGGATATGTTGAAGTCAACGTCAACTGTACTGACCACAACCGTATTACTAAGCTATCGGTGGTGGCGAAGTGTAATGAGTGACGTACTTGATCACAACCATCGACTGAAATTCAGCGTGGAGTACTTACTGCGATGAAAATAGGATTTGTATTCAGGTATCTAGCGAATGCTGGAGCTCTGAATTTACATGTCTTGAGGGGATCAATCTTTCCCTCTCGCCTACATTTTATGTTCTTTTAGTGTGTTTTTATCAATATATTTAGACCCTGAGTGTGTAATTGTATTGAATAATGCAGATGAAGAGCTATGATGTTATTAGTATACCCAGAACAGAGGGAGGGACAGCATTATTTTCATGGTACCTAGTAATCAAATTTGAGTGTGATAGAAGAGGTGCAGGCCCGCCGACATATGCAAATTGAAAAATATGTCGGGCAGCTGCAGGCTTTCGTTCTTTTATTCTAAGATGATTTGGACCAAAAGGAAGGCTGAACCTACATGATATAGAATGTATTCATCAAATATTGCAAAATACTCCCATTAAAGAAGTGGATATTGAACACGATATAATGCCATGTGTGCTACACACAAAATCAACATCTGAAGCAGTTCTATGTACATTTGTAGATAAATATTGCCTCAAGTTTCTAAATGTCCAACTTTTTATCTGGGAGGTCCTAGGTAACCTTTTCCTTTCTGCTTTCTTACTGGTTTATTTCAGGTTTGCACTGCCGTTTGGTAAAGGCTTTGTTGTGTTTTTGTAATGGAATCTGGCAAACATGGATCTATCATCAAGATAAAGGTGGATGAAATGTTTGAAGGTACTCAACAGGGCTTCATTCCTTTGATAATGTCTCTTTTTAAGATCTAATTGGAGGAGAGAACGGTTTGCTGTTGTTCCTTTCATCATTTCCAGTTTCTTGTGTATCTTCAACTTCAGTCTGTAAGAGAAAGACGTATTATCATGTTGCTTGTATGATACAAAGTTTCATAAACAGACGACGGAAAAACATTTTGCCCCAGCACGAGAATAAACTCTGTGTAATGGAGACAATCAAAAAACTTGGCAAAAGCACCCGAGATTTCTGTTTCGCATTTTTTCATGTCGTGCTCTGCAATCGGTACCGTTGTCAAGTGCGTGTAAAGTGCATTTCTTTGCCTTCTCACAAATAAAATGCCTCCAAAAATGATGTAATCAAACAATAGTAGTGTTAATGGTATTTTTGTAAGCCTTGTCATTGAACATACACAAATGTGATCGATGGCATGCAAATACGAAAGACTGTAAGAGAGTTGTTAGTGGTCATATATTGTAGAATTTACGTAACAAGAGAACAAAGAATGACCAAACCAGGTTTAAATATTGTGAGAACAACCATTCATCTCCGATGCAAATAATTTCTGATCATCAGAAATACCACGCAGAAAGTTGTTTTTACAGGAAAGTTTGAAGGAAATGGCGAACAGATACATTTGTACAAAACTACATGTTTCCCAGCCGGTGTAATACAGCCATACGATAGATGTACATAAATACAGACGCTTTTCAGCTGCAACTGCTTTAATATTGGAAGTTATCATTGTAACGATTGACATGAAAGCATCTGTGCCGCCAATACTGACAATAGTACGTGGGGTGATAACCATAAGGTTAAGATAGTACGTATATGCAGACAGTGCGTTATTACTACTCTATGAATGATGAATGAATTTCGATGAGGCCAGAACAAAATAACTGGTTGATCCAGTGTGCCCATATTGATTTAGCTGAGAGAAAAAGAAGTGTATTATTAAATGAATACATAAGTTGAAAGCAACGGAAATGAATGGTAACTGGTATCGCTGCAATAAACTGAGTGAGAGGATTCTAGCAGTGATTGATCGATGGTAGAAATCGCGACTTCAACAGGTCTCGGGCTTAGTAACACATGGCCAGATGATTTTACATTTCATAGTGTCATCCGAAGGATAGAATTGCAAGCTGTTCATGTGTGCATTTCACAGTTTGTTTCGTGGGAATAATCGTTGTAATTCACACATGGCCAGATGATCTTTAAAAATTCTAAGGTTAGACATCTTTTGCAACGAAGCATTGGAAGATTTTCATTGCCGAGTCTGCATCGTGCTGCCATCTGAATTTTTGGTGAAATTTGAGACAGCTGATTATTTGTTCGATCTTGTGTTGATTGTTAATAACATAAACCAACATCAATCAAAGGAAATGCGTTCAGCTTTTTGTCTCCTTTTCTATCAAGGGAGGAAATGTAAAATAAGTTTATAGCTGCTGCACTATCTGCAGTGCTTGACCTTGTTGGAGTCAATAAATTACGCATTTTTCAGAGATTTCCGACAGATCGGGGATCAAATACATGTAACTGCACAATTTTTGTTCATAACCGATGGCATCTTTTTGAATTGACACAATATCTATTAAAAACGGTTAAAAAAGCTTAGCCTAGCTTCAAACAGAATTCGATGTTGTAAATTATATTTAAACTTGAAATATTCCTGGAAAGCATTTTCCGGCTTAGTTTCTTCGAGAAGAAACAACACCAACTGGAAAAATTATTTTTTGAAAATCGAGGCACTCAGAACAGTGCTTCTCAAGATATAGGATAAATAGCGAAAAGTGTTGGGGGAACTATGAAGAATATTGGCCATTCCTCGGAACCAATACTGTTTGTACAGACGTGCTTCAATTGATCGAGTCAAATCCCCACATACATTGTAAGTAAATGATTAATGAAGGTCGTGAATACCGGGAATCTCCGATTACCGTGTCTTTTTGCGGAGTACTAATTTATTATTTATCAAAAGTTATCACAGCTTCGAATATTTTATTCAATATAACAATGAATGAACAGCAAACTAAAAAGTTTTCTTTCATTGGTGAAGTGCAGTTATTGCCAAGAGGCCAAACGATCGGATACATGTAGTATACTGATTTAGACACAACGTTTACCAAAGGTTATATGCCCAGCAAGTTTGGTAATTACATCGTACATCGTTCTGCCTCGAATTTTAAGTGGTAAACCTGAAAGTAAATTAGATGAGTGTTTTTTATCAAGTAGCAAGACCAAACCCTTGCCAGGCAACATATCTCGTATAACTATGACTTTGAAAAACGAGCAAAAGGAGGAAAAAATTGTTACGATTATAAGTGGTAAATCATTTCACTTGGTTCTGTTTCTTACCCGAACAAATGTTTACATAGACTTTGGATCTGTTGCTTATCGTAAGCAGTATTGTTTTGAATTACGTGTTTTTGGAACGGAGGGAACCTTTGATCAATATTAGTGTTAGATATGAGTCGTTGAATGATGAAAAGCATTTGGCATACTGTCACATTATCTGTCAAAATTAATATTCGAAGAGATAATTTCTAACACAACATGAGAAAGTGAATACATGAATCATATGTATAATAGCTAGAAACAAAGTGAGATTCTTCCAAGTTTCTGTTCTTAAAAACTGTTTTGTGAAATCAATAAGTTCAGACTTTTTGGTTTGGTTTCTTATAAAGCAATGGTGCGAGAAACCAGGATCAACCAAGGAAAATGACAAAATTCCGGAGTTGTGCTCTGTTTTGCAGGTTCACTCCAGGAAAACTCGTTTGTAAATGAGTTAACCATTCACAAAGTGAGATGTAAGCTCTCATTATGATGATGAGTTACTTCTTCGAAGAAGTGAAGAAGGAATTAGACATCAGTTATCTAACATATTCATAGAAAGAAGTATTCATCAAATTAGCACTTTATATTTGGTCTTGTTATGTAGACAGTCGTTGATTACAGTCGTGATTGAGTCACACTGTGGGTCACAGCTGAAAGATAATTTACTATAGTTCACGAATTTTTACTAAACATGTCGCCTAAGCGAGACAAGGGTGAAGAAAGATACTTAAACAATTGGAAAGGTCTACTATGTGAGTTGTACAAAAATGTTCAGGAATGTTTTTTTGTAGAAACCGGTTGTAGTTGTTACATGTGTGAGCGGACGTTGACGAAACTTGTCTGGAAACATTGTAGAATAAATTTTCAACCGCAAAACTACAGTCGGTTTAGGAATTCAGAATTGCGTTAGAGATCGGAACCAAAGAGACAGATAATATCTCCACAACTCGTGAAATTTGTTATTTTGGCAGGAAATGTTGCTTTTTGTGTTTAGGTAAAGAAGGATTAGAGGAATCTTTCATCAGAGCCCACACTAGATTCTATCAGCGCTGCAGTGTTTTTATGGGGTCAAACTCCAGTGTAAAGGTACAATCCCTGAGCTTAGGCATTTGGCAGAGAGCAACCTCTTGTGAAGCTGAACAAAAACTGGATGAAGAGGGAGATCCTAATCCTATTTTCGTCTTGCTTTCTACGCCTTTGCGATGTTAAACATGAGCGATCAAAGTCACTCACTGAAGTAAATATAAAATTAGCAGCAATTCGTCCAGGGTGAAATATCAAATATCAAGTCTGACAAGATACATTAATAATATCATTCTGACCTTATTCCTGTTCGCAGGTAATTTCCAGGTAAATTTGACTGGTAACACGCATTGTAAAAATGTTACCGACGAAATAATCTCTGTTTCGATAGTTGGGGGATCGATTTCGAGTGGATCATACTGAACGTATTGACTACATGGACCAAAGTTGCACGAGTTGGTTCACCATCTGGGACCACTACGACTCACTTAAGCCCAGGTAATAGGGCCCCCATCTCCTTGCCCTTGAAGCCCTCTCAAGATGTTTCACCTGCAAAACATAAAGAAAAGCTGGTCTCCGTCTGGGGTCTCGTCGTCATTTTGTGGATACTGGCTTGCCTTGCTCAATCAAACGCTATTAAACTTCTTGAAAGTATCCGTTTCTTTAATTTGTGAAACCCAAAATATATGAAACCAGCCCTTAAACAGAATTAATTTGGGACCACATGTAACTGTACTCTGATCTCAAAGCTTTGATAAACACACTACATTGTGTTCTCTTTTCTTTTCTATGCACCACTTGCTTTTCTCATACAGCTATTGATCTGAAGCTTTTAGTGCTTCCACTCAGTCGCTAATAATCAACCTTGCCGTAATTTGGCTTTCATGTGAAATTATCCATAATCTTGCTGATCAGGATTTTGGTTGTTGTTTTTTCTCTTGTGCTCAATCAGAATTCACCAAAGGTTTCTCGACCTTTCGGATCCTCAGAGTATTGATTTGCCAAACAATGGCATGAGGAGCAATGCCCAGCTTTGTGTAGAGGCCCAGCTTTGGAATCTAAAGCCTAAACATTTTACCAGCAAGACTGAAGTAATTGTTCCGAAAATTGGCTCTCCAAAGCCTAATTCCCATTGCGTTAAATTGGTTTTGCAAGACAAAAATCTATGCCTGAACAGATTTTGTAGGAAATTTGTATTCCAATAAAATACCATTAAGTCTTGATTGTGTAATAGTTAAGATCATTATGCACTAGAAATTGAACTGATCCAAGAGAATTTGATTTAGTTAATCTAGTAACTGTTATTGCTTTGAGGCGTTTTAAAATATGTCATAGTGTTACTGTTTGTCATAGGAGGAGATTTTAACTTTGTGCCTGCGTTATTTTTCAATATCAACGGATTTTTGTGTTTGTGTATTATTTACAATATTCATTTCATTCGAGTGTATTTTAGACGGAATTCAAGTAAGTGTTGGCTGTTCGCTACAAAATTATCTGGTCATTTTAAACACAAGAAACAAAAAAGACGAGTTACATCATTCGAAAGAAAAAGGTTAATGTAATTTTATTCTTTAATAAAAGGTCTTTTAAGTTTTAATGAATTCAACTCCGTTAAAGGAAGATTCTCTGAGAGTGGATAATTTGCATATTAAAGGAAGATTCTCTCACAGTGACAATTTTACATATTAAAGCGACAGTTTCTTGTCATATTTGAATGATTCGATTATCAGATGAGACATCCCTTCGTTTTTCAAATACTGATCTTTCACTGTAGTGCGGAATCAAGAATGAACGGTCTGATGGCATTCTCGAGAAACGTACGCTTGTATTTCAAACATCGTCTTTGCCACTTTTTGTGTTTTTAAACGCTTCTGAAGGTAAGGAGAGGCTTAAAAACTGGTGATCTGCTGAACAATCTGCCTATTACATATTAAATTCGTTACATACTAACAGTCTACACTCATTTAAATTAAAAATTCAAGGTTCTGTGCTAACAGAGAATTTCCATTTTGGATCAGACATGAAGTTATTTTTGGTCGTCCTTTAAAGGTTGTGTGTACAGACTGATGGAGTGGCCATCAAGAAAATGTTGGTACGTTTCAACAAGATATTCGTGGTCTGATACTTTTTCAAACGAAGAATGTTGGAATTTCGAGTGTCCATGTCTTTTTGTGTACAGCTCTAGTGATGTATCCATCTTTCACTGTTCAAGCACGATGTTTATTTTGAGTAACCTGTAAATATCCCAGTATCTATATTTGTTGTTTACAAAAACTCGATTCCTCGGATCTTGAAAGACCTTGGGCGACAGGAATAAATGTAAACATGACAAATATTCAATGCAACGGACCTACACAGGCATGCTCATTATTTTCAAATATTATTTTCAAAAATTAGATCTCTTTTAAGTATAATTCACTGTGGTACTTTATAATTTTTGGATGATCTTTGCATTTGTGTCGAAGTTGATTTTGGACGACAATGGTCCCTTTGGTTTTGTTTCTTTTCCTGGGAAAGTGATGCAGGCTGCAGTGTTATTTACCATTGTGATGTTATTTGTATCTTGACAGTGATTGTGTATTTTGCAGGCAGTCATTTCTGGATCAAGTCAATACATTCTTGGTTGAAAAGCTGCTTACGATTTTGTATTGGGAAATCGAAAGTAATAATCTGTACTTTGCAAATTATGAATTTTATTTGAAAGTCAGGAAACTGTTCTTTGACCCAAACGTCCGTGATGAATTTCACAAAATTAATTTATGGTCGGTTGATGGTTAAAAAAAAGTCGCGATATATAAAACTATGATCTTTAGTAATTTGTATGGATTGTAATAAATATCTCGTTAAAGACAGCAGAATAGAGTGCATTAGCGAAGTAACCAGACTTCATATTTTGTGCCAAGAAAAATATTCTCGTTGTTCATATTTCGTAATCAGATTTATGGTTCAAGATAAGAACTGTTAGTGTAAAGAATCACATTTCAGATGTATTAGGTGAAATGTGGGTAAAAAGAAGAATTGATGTAGTCGATGTAAAACATCAACTGATACAGCTGTTTGAATTGCGTGAAATTAAAACTAATAAGTGCTCATCTTTTTTTTTTTACCTTGGACGCATCACAGATTGCAACTACGTCTGTGTCGTGCAATTTTTAAGTTGTTGTTACACGTGCTTGAACCAACAAGCAAACAGCTTCAGGTACATTATTCAGGTTGGTTACTGGAAAGTGAAAAAAGGGTTATGTTTTGATGTTGAATCAGATTTGGAGACAAATTTCAAATTGCATAAAAGGTACCTGAGACTAAAATCGTAAAAAGTCTTCATGTTGAATCACGTAAGTAAACACAAGTTAGAATGAAACATGCAACCATCAAATGAACTGAATAATTCCCTCAATTTCCACTTGAAAAATAAGAAATGATTCCACGAAATAAAAAGTTGAATAAGGCCGAATCAAAGGAAATCATACATATTTTCGGTACATTGTTTATCATAATTGCTTAGTTTGAATCCAGGGTCTTATTTGCATTTAATGAGATTTCATGCGTTTTTATGGCATTTTGAGAGTGCAACAAACACTAAGACCACTGATGTAGATGCATTAAGTCAATTTTAGTTGTGTCGAGACCCCAAGATACCTTTGCAGTGTGTATAGTGTGGAAATATTGAAAAAAAGTGAAAAGTTTTGGTGTGATTGTTCTGCTGTATACCTGAAGAACATACTTCTGACAAAAACGTGTCAAGTTGTGAGTAAAAGGTTCGTGAAATACAGATTGAATAGGCTGACGCCTGGTAGTACATACCCAAAGCCCAAGGAGGAAAGATGGAAACTGATTGCAAGCGAATAATCGTAAAAGATAAAAGAAAACACAAGAAGGTCTACAAATGACTGATCCCGATCTTGAAATATAAGCGATTTATTGGGATGACCTGAGTGGTGCCAACAAATTTTCTGAATTCGAAGTTACAATACATATTGGTCACAAATGACCCCCATCCCATCAAAATGTACCCCCTCCTCAATGAAAAGGTGCTGGTACCCCTACCCCCTTCTACCACCCCCCCAATCCCCAGATGAAGTTGCCCATCTCTGTGAACATTCCAAAATTGTCTGATTTATGCAAATTGAGTTAAAATATTCCCCCTTTGTCGTCGACATGTTTTGGACAAGTTTCGATATTTAAAGTCATTTTAAGCATTTTTTGTTACCCTGACCCCGGTTGGACATGGTACCCAACCCCAAAAAAAAACAATGTGATGATGCACTACCACTCGCCCATTAGATGAGATATGGGTGCAGC